>ML782842.1:1018206-1054016 GCA_009831015.1 Picea engelmannii
AAGTGCGAGGGAAATCACCATTGATGTCAATGACTCCCAAGGTACCATAGTACAATCCATCGAGTGTGAATAAATGAGTTGATGTCGAACATCCGATGGAATCTTTCGATCAGGGGTCAATGATGTAAACCCACTGTTGAAAGCGAGGAAACTTGCCATTGAGGCATGAAAGCTCCAAGGTACTAAATAATTTCTAAGTCTTGATTACAGATAATGAGCTAAAGTCGACGGAACAAAACTTGTCACAGGAGGGCCTTGATGTATCCCCCATCAATGACACGAAATGAGTAACAGAGTTTGAAGGTGAAACATAGTATTTTGCAAATTGGACTGGACACGGGGAAGGCCGACTTAGAGAGAATGGACAACTGCAGATGGCCGACTCAATATAGGTTTCAGATGGACTTCTCTTGAACATATGAATGACACGACCAATGATTTAGCAACATTGAATCAAAGACGACACAGGAAATAACCTTGTAGCAAATCGAATGAGAGACAAATGGATTTCCCAAACCGGCTTCAAATAATGAATAGGGGGTGTCATGTTCAAGAGCGACACTTACTGCCAATCAATACGAAGATGAAACATATCCCTTTCCCAAATTTTCCCCCACCATTTCTGGCAAGTACCTCTTTATTTTTACGCAAGCTTGAAGAGGATCACATATGCTTGTTGATATAAGCTCATCCTTCGGATGAGTCCCTCGGAGTATATTTAAAGAACCCTAAGAAGGAGTGGTTCGGTCCCATCACAGGTCTATCAATGTTTGTTTAACGAGTCCAGAGATAGTAAACTTGAAGGTTTTTCAAGATTATAGAGTTTGAAAAAACACTTAAAAGAGAACTCTCTCAGTTCCTTTTTCGTAAAATAGTCTGGATAAGACCGAAAAAGAGATAAATTATCGCTCACCAGATGCATATTTCAAATACTTTAGTGAGCGTGAAAATAGCAAGGTCGCTCGACGATCTTTTCATGTTTAGAGAGTCTGAAAAGAGCTTAAAGAGAACTCCAGGGGGGTTCCTTTTTCGTATAACCTTGTTGAGCCCGAAAAAGTGATAAAACTATGCTCGATCACGTTCTCAGTTATTTGCGAGCGTAAGAACGGACAAAAATGATGCTCGAAGTTTTATGTAGAAACCATAAAAAACAATCAAACACACGCCATAACGACGAAACATATTGTCTATACCCAAGGAGGTAAATTGGCGACTCCACTGGGGATCAATCCCATTTTCTTGGTGGCTTTTTGTGTTTTTATGTGGCCATTTGCTCTGGTTTTATTTTTCTCCTGTCCTATCAGTCTCTGAGTCTTCAGGATATCCTGATAGACCTTCTGCATCCAGAAGCCTTCTTGAATTTTACTTCATTTTTCAAATTTTTTGATATGTTCAGGAATTCTCACACTGCATTCCATTGCAGCCTGCGAGAACTGGTCAGGTTCGCACCCTGCTCATAGGGTTTAGTGCGAGTTTCTCGCACCTTTCTCAAAGGTTGCCTGTGAGAATCATAGATTCTCGCACTGTGTTATATTGCTTGCCTCCGAACAGTCTTTTTCAAAATTTTGAATTTGGGGTTTGGTCTTTCTGATTGCCCAGATCAGTTGGAATACCTCTTATGGGTTTCTTGGACTTCTGATTGATATATTTATTGCTTTTGTTTGCATGCTTGGATAGTCTTAGGGTTTCAAGGCTTTTCTGGTCATTTGTGGCTTGACTTTCATTTCTTGACTCTTTGTGACAAAATCATTCTCTTGGACTTCAGTTTCTGAACGTGTTTCATTAGTCAAGAACTAGTGATTGGTTGAAGGTTAAGTTTACTTGGTTTTTCTCATTTGCTTCGTAGTTCGAAAGAACATTTTCGTTTGCATTGAGAAGACTATTTGGTTTGCTTTGTATTTTTGTTTTCATTGAAAGAGTTGATTGGGTTGTTATTGCTTGATTCTTTATGATTTGATTTTCTGCTCTCATTGATATAGTGCGGGTTCTTTTTGAAAAGTGAACACAAAGTTTTCTTTCATCAAATTGTTTTTTTCATTTACAAAACATTGAAAATCAAATTTTAGAGATTGTTGAAGCTTTGAAAAAGACACAATAGTCATTTAATAAGTGATTGTTTGCATTGACATTCGAAGATAAATTGTGCATTGTAGTTTCGAGTTGATTTAGAAAATTTTCTCTCTCTCCCATACATAAACTTCATTGAACGAAAAGTGATGCATTTCATTCACGTCTTTCATTATTGGGTCAGAGTCATACAACATAAGTTTCACTTCCGTTACCTTTGAGTGAACAACAGCTTTTAAAAACACTGCGTTATCTTAAAATTTATCTAGTAACTCTTTTATAGGGCTCTTTTACACCAACATTTAGCTAGGCTAGTGCTTTGGAGTAGGAAGAGAGATACACTCTCCAAAAGCTCAAAACACACAATAGCATCTTGAGTTAGGGAGTGTTAAATTCCATTTGCAAATATTGTCCTGGGAAGCCCTTCTAACACAAGGGTCAAGCACTAGGTCACATTGATGTTGGCAGAGTTACTCACCCTGCTTTGTTGACATTAGTGTAGAGATTGCACGTATTACGGGGGTCACTCGGAGGTATACCCACAATGATGAGTGGAAGCCTTTTGAGTTGATTTTGGGCTAGATACCCTACCCTTGTGTGTGGATCCGACTGTCGAATGTTCCCCCAGGCTTTACTGTTGTTGGTGGTGACCTTAGTGGCCTATCTCTCTAGGTTCTTACCCAAGGTGACTGTGGAGGGGAAAGTCTTCATGGTACCTGGAATTGACGTTGACCAAAATCACTCGGGCTCCTTGGAGGGTATACCCACGATTATGTGTGGGAGCTTGCACCAGGGTGTAAGTCCGTTAAGCAGGTCGTCAGCATAACTTTTCCACCCTAGCCCCGCCCCTTCTCGTCTCATTGTTGCGACGTTGGATTTCATCACCAACTAGTGGCTTTGAAATTAGAAGGTCTTGTTTGCCTGGTGATTGCTTCTAGATTTTGTTTACTAGTGCGTGTTGTTTATTTATCGAAGTTGACCTTAAGAATTTCTTCGCGGAGCTTGTCACTTGTTTACAATTGCTCCCCCACGACGTTCACGTAGAATGCAAGGTTTATCTCCAGAGCATCTGGACGATTCTCAACCCTTGCCTACCAGTACACCTGAGGGCTCTCCTCACCAGAGTGAAGTCCCAGTTGTCAACACACCACACGTGGGAACAAGTGGAGTCCCAGTTGTCACCACACCACAAGTGGAATCAACTGATTCTCTAGAACCTTTTCGAATTACCAATACTAGAGAGGACTTTCGCATTCTCCGTGGTGAACGATCCTTTATGCGATTGAATTCCTCCGGAGAACTTGTTGTTACTACTTCTGGATCACCCGTTGGGCCTTTTCCCAGTGTAGAAGGTCAAGATCCTTTTTGGTCAGGTGATTTTCGTAGGGTCCTTTTTGGTACTGAGGCACCTACCGTTTACGAAATCAACCCTCCCGTGTTTTCTGAAACAGAGACTACACCAGTGACTACCACTTATCACTTTATTCTCCCGGACGAGATGGCCCATCTCGCGAATACTACGAGTGTCCAAACCGGGATTACTGCAGCTAGTCTTGCTCTTATTAATACCCAACGAATGCCTGATGTCATTCCAACACTACCACCAGGATACCATGCGTTGAATGCTTTGTTGAATACTTCTATTCCAACACCTCCGCAAACCCCATCTGGTACTCCTGAGGGTCCTTCTGGGCATAATATTCTCGTTTTTATTCCGACACTCCCTCCTCAATTTCTTTCTGGCAATCCTAATCCTAGTGGTACAATACCGTCCATCGCACCAAACGTGCAGATTCCTATTGGTGGACAAGGAGGTACAATTCAGTTTCCTCTTACTGAGTCCACTGAATTGTAGCTGTTGATAATACAATACAAGGGTATAGACATATGTTTCGTCGTTATGGCGTGTGTTTGATTGTTTTTTATGGTTTCTACATAAAACCTCGAGCGTCGTTTTTGTTCGTTATTACGCTTGCAAATAACTGAGAATGTGATCAAGCATAGTTTTATCACTTTTTCGGGCTCAACAAGTTTATACGAAAAAGGAACCCCCCTGGAGTTCTCTTTAAGCTCTTTTCAGACTCTCTAAACATGAAAAGATCGTCGAGCGACCTTGCTATTTTCACGCTCGCTAAAGTATTTGAAATATGTGTCTGGTGAGCGATAATTTATCTTTTTTTCGGTCTTATCCAGACTATTTTACGAAAAAGGAACTGAGAGAGTTCTCTTTTAAGTGTTTTTTCAAACTCTATAATCTTGAAAAACCTTCGAGTTTACTATCTCTGGACTCGTTAAACAAACATTGACAGACCCATGATGGGACCAAACCACTCCTTCTTAGGGTTCGTTAAATATACTCCTAGGGACTCATCCGAAGGATGAGCTTATATCAACAAGCATATGTGATCCTCTTCAAGATTGCGTAAAAATAAAGAGGTACTTGCCAGAAATGGTGGGGGAAAATTTGGGAAAGGGATATGTTTCATATTCGTATTGATTGGCAGTAAGTGTCGCTCTTGAACATGACACCCCCTATTCATTATTTGAAGCTGGTTTGGGAAATCCATTTGTCTCTCATTCGATTTGCTACAAGGTCATTTCCTGTGTCGTCTTTGAGTCAATGCTGCTAAATCATTGGTCGTGTCATTCATATGTTCAAGAGAAGTCCATATGAAACCTATATTGAGTCGTCCATTTTGGATAAATCCAATTTTGTTATTACGCTCACAATTTTGTTATTGGATAAATCCGTAAGTGCGGACACAAACCCTCCATCGCACCAAACGTGCAGATTCCTATTGGTGGACAAGGAGGTACAATTCAGTTTCCTCTTACTGAGTCCACTGAATTGTAGCTGTTGATAATACAATACAAGGGTATAGATATATGTTTCATCGTTATGGCGTGTGTTTGATTGTTTTTTATGGTTTCTACATAAAACCTCGAGCGTCGTTTTTGTCCGTTCTTACGCTCGCAAATAACTGAGAATGTGATAGAGCATAGTTTTATCACTTTTTCGGGCTCAACAAGGTTATACGAAAAAGGAACCCCCCTGGAGTTCTCTTTAAGCTCTTTTCAGACTCTCTAAACATGAAAAGATCACCGAGCGACCTTGCTATTTTCACGCTCGCTAAAGTATTTGAAATATGCGTCTGGTGAGTGATAATTTATCTCCACTACGAGTGTCCAAACCGGGATTACTGCAGCTAGTATTGCTCCTATTAATACCCAGCGAATGCCTGATGTCATTCCAACACTACCACCATGATACCATGCGTTGAATGCTTTGTTGAATACTTCTGTTCCAACACCTCCGCAAACCCCATCTGGTACTCCTGGGGGTCCTTCTGGGCATAATATTCCCGGTTTTATTCCGACACTCCCTCCTCAATTTCTTTCTGGCAATCCTAATCCTAGTGGTACAATACCATCCATCGCACCAAACGTGCAGATTCCTATTGGTGGACAAGGAGGTACAATTCAGTTTCCTCTTACTGAGTCCACTGAATTGTAGCTGTTGATAATACAATACAAGGGTATAGACATGAATCTGCACCAAACGTGCAGATTCCTATTGGTGGACAAGGAGGTACAATTCAGTTTCCTCTTATTGGTCAAAATCCAATTACTACACAACCTTCGGTTGGCATACAACCTACGATAGGGGGACCAACCTCACCTTTTGGACAAAACATACCTCCTGAATTGGCTCAGTATTGGAATCAGGTTCTACAAAACTTTCCTCAAAATGCTGGGGGGAAACAAAATGTCCCTACTATCGGTCAACCATATCCAGGTATAACTAATCCTATTTGGGGTCAAAGTCACAATACTCAAACTCAGGTCCCTACTCAAACTCAAGGCTACCATCCTTGGAATTATTATCCTCTCCAACCACCACCGAATTAGCTAGGGTCTTCCCAATATGGGCAGACTGCATACGGTCCTACTGGTTTGTCGACAGAACTTCCACCCCAAAGTCACCAGTACCCACAAGTCAATCGACAGTTACCTTTTCTTGCTACTTTGGATTTTCCAGATTTGTCTAGGATTCTAAATGATCCTATTCGTCACTCTCCCCAATGGCCCGTTATTCCAGCCAAGCTTCCATCGGATATTCCTAAATTCGATGGCAAGGTGGGAGAGGACCCGAACAATCACGTTATGACTTTTCACTTATGGTGTTCATCCAACTCTTTGATGGATGACTCTATTCGCCTACGTCTTTTTCAAAGAACCCTTACTGGGTCTGCTGCGAAGTGGTATATTGAATTTCCATGAGGTTTCTTCTCTGATTTCAATACCCTAGCTATGGCTTTTCTTACACATTACCAGTTACCGATCCGTTATGATACTGGGACTGAGATTTTAAATTCTTTCAAACAAACTAAAGGCACTCACATCTCGGATCATATACATGAGTGGAGACGGAGATGACATCTCATTAAACTTGAACTCCCTGATCAGTTACTGGCCGAATGGTTCATGACATCCTTTGTGAACGAAATTGGTAAAGACATTGCCATGGGTGGTGTTGTTACGGAGGAGCAGGCTATAAGTCGTGCCCAATATCTTGATCTCGTTTATTCGCAAATGGGAACACTTTACGATTTTCTACCTAAACTACCCCGTCCTGGTACTTCCAGCACTTCAACTACTCCTGCTGCCTCGCATGCAGCTAATGGTGTGATTGGTACTGCCCATGCCCACTCACATTCTGTTTCAAATACAATCCCTAAATCTACATCTTCTAATGTTGAAAATGCTTCGTCTCCTGCTACTCCCGCCGGTAAAACTTCTGAGGTGAACGCCTTTCAATCTACCCCGACCGGTAAAAACAAATCTAAAAAGGGGAGAGGCAAGAATAAGGAGGGAAAAATAATAATCAAACAGAGCAAACTAAAAATCCTCTTGTTGAAGATCGGGATAAGCGCAAACCACGATACCCTTGCCTTATCTATGGTGACGATCACTACACGAAGTACTGTCCTTGACGTGCCGAAGTTACTAAGTTCCTTCAAGGGATGCCAAAACCATCTACACCGGCAGTCTTGTCCCAACCCTTCCCATCTCAACAACAGGCTCAGTTGGTCATTCATGACCAACCCTCTACTTCTACGACATCATATGTTTTGATGTGTACTGGTGATTCTAAGCAAAATAACGTTGCAATCACGACTAGAGCCAAATATTATTCTCCATCTAAGGAGAAGGTTGACGATTTACCTCCTGCTTTGGTACAACCCTCTACACCGACTCCACCTACAAATGGTCCTCTTCATCTCGAATGACCGAGCCTTGATACAGTTGTGCGACCCCCTAAGGGTGTTGTTCGCAATTCAACTTTCAATCCTCATGCTTGTGCGGCCCAGAACTACAGTATTGTGGAAGATCTGGCCCAGGCACCTTCAGCGATGTCAACCCTTGAAGTCCTTCAGTATTTTCCTGCACAACGGAAGGCACTGTTGAAAGCTATAGGTGGAATTGACCCAACAGATATGAATTTAATAGTATTTGACTTGGACGATCATATTCCAAGGTTACCCTCACAACTTGCGTTCCAGATACAAGTTGTTGTCTCGGACAAGAACATTTGTCGAACTGTTATCGATGAGGGCGCCTCTACGTGTGTAATGTCTTTTGCTTGTTGGAAAGCTATTGGATCTCCTCCCTTAAATGAATCACAAAATACTCTGAAAGCCTTTAATGGCTCTGGTTTTAAGCCTTACGGTGTTCTTCCATCGTTGTCGGTTACACTAGAAGGTAAGACAGTCCAAGTTGAAGTGGAAGTCTTCGATGCTCCCCTTGATTACAATCTTCTGCTTGGTCGTAGTTGGATCGATTCCATGCACGCTGTTGTATCAACACTTTTCTGTGTCATCCGTTTTCCTCATCAAGGAAATGTTGTTACAGTTGACCAACTTGCCTTCTTTAATTCCGATACTCGTACTGGCAACGTGCCGTTTATATCTAAAACCCCGCCGGGTTACGAGAATGTCGGTGTCGGCCTTTTAAAAGACTCTTCATTGATGGGTACTTTTTCCATTCCGCCACCCGATGTTCCACGCCCGTCCGTCGCCTCTATCAATATGATCTCAGCTATCCCTCATGAACTTCCTGTGTCTTTCGACCCTTGGATAGTCCCTGACCCTGGAGATCACACTCGTTTCGGCGACGTCATGCCGTTAAGTCTAGTTGAGTCGCCAATTTTGTTATTGGATAAATCCATAAGTGCGGACACAAACCGATCTCCCTAGATCCACCTGGATCTAGAACAAAACAGGACAGAATGATACTCTTTCCCTAGATTTTAACTATTGAATATACTAAGAGGTGAGATTAAAGAACTTACCTTGTAATCGCTTCCTTTGGTCTTTGTTGTCCTTGCTTTGCTCCAATGCTCTTGTACAATCAAGATCAAGACAATACAAACCAATCGAAGTGAAGAAAGCACATTCTATTCAATAATTAATCTATGTATAGGATCAAGGAGTTATACAATAAAGTGCAATTAACTTTATGGGAAAGGCACACATTACTGTATTATATTGATGGAAAGTAAAACTTACAACCTGAGCCTTGATGTTGCAAGCCTCCTTTCGATGACCCTTAGCTCTGACACACACACTTTCTCACTTGCATGAAGAAGATCAACCACTTTTGACAAACTTGTTGGAGTTCTCTAGCTGCTGTAGCTTCAGTCCTTCACACAATCTTTCACTAATTCTCCAATGTCTCTCTTGCTTGTTTGCTTCTAACTTTTTCCATGAGAATTCACTCAATATATAGGAGAGAATGAATTTGTTACTTGGATAAGAATGATCCCAAAATATCAGGAAATCCAGTACTTAGATAACCATTCGAATGCCATCTCATCCTTCTAGAAGATTCCCTTCTAGAAGCTTCGAGAATTCATCTTTTTCCCTTCTTTAGAAAGTGTTCGCACCCTAGCAGTTATACACAGTGCGAACTTCTCGCACCCTGGCTTAAGGTAGCCTGCGAGAATCATACATTCTCGCAGGTAAATGTATTTGCAGCATGCGAACCTTCCTAAAAAATGATATTTCTGGAAAGAGAAGAATGTAACTTTTCCCAGGAGAAAGTTATAATGAAGAGCCTGAGTACACCATTATCAATACATCATCATGACGACCAAAATCATGGTTAACACCTACCGAGATCTGAAAACTTATGACACTTGCATCATTCAACACACAATCCCATTAAAACCCGGAGTAAAACCCTTCCAACAAAAGCTTTGAAAGTAACACCCATCCCTAGAACCCCTCATGTGTTAGGAGTTAAAGAAGTTACTGGATGATAAAATTATCTTTCAGGTTAGACACTCTGCCTGGGTAACAAATTTGGTTCATGTCAGGAAAAAGTCTGGGGAAATCCGCCTGTGTGTGGACTTCAGAAACCTCAACAGAGCATCAGAAAAGGACAACTACCCAGTCCCACCGATGGAACAACTCTTGTAGACCGTGTCTGGTTCTGATATTTTCTCCCTGCTAGACGGTTTTTCAGGTTATAACCAGGTTCTAGTTTCAGAGGAAGACCGATTGAAAACTACCTTTCGAACCAAGTGGGGAACCTTTTCTTATAAACACATGTCGTTTGGGTTAATTAATGCAGTGGAAAACTTCAAGAGGGCCATGGACGTGGCTTTTCGAGGATTGATCAACAAGTGTGTAGTAGTCTATTTGGACAACGTAACTGTGTATTCAAAGAACAGAGAATATCACATCCAACATATAACCCAGATTTTCAAAAGGTGTAGAAAATACGATATATCTTTAAACCCTAAGAAAAATATCTTTGGTGTCGAGTATTATAACCCTAAATTGCACCACACATGCTTACCTGGCATCAGGCCATCTCATATCCTTTGTTTTCCAAAGAACTACTGAACAACTCTTTGAAAATCCTCTTTTATAAAGGCCCACATGCCCTATTCCATTACTGCACACGTGTACACGCTGGCTGACCCAAAACAACCCGCGTGGATCGACAAAAGCATGGAAAAAGGAAAGTTGCTGACGAAACACAAAAGATATGGGTGAGTTAACTAAAACTCCCGACCATGCATGGCCTAGGGTTCGTCCAAATACCTAGCTCCTTCTAGCCTATAAAAGAAGGGGTAGGGGTCCCATTTGGAGAGAGGAAAAATACAGCAAAGAAAATCTGCCCATTTACATATTCCCATTGTCCCAACCCTTTAACCTTTCTTTGTTCCAAAGGAGATTCAAAGCAAAGCAATTGGAGGACAGTAGAAGAGAAGCCCAGGATTAGGTTTGAGGAGCGGTGGCCGGTCTCAACTTTTGTAAGTTGACTCATTCAAAGTAATAAAGAAAATGTTTTTCCCGTCCCAATTCATGAAATTTTATAGTTTGATTAGTACATGTTTTGGATTTCTAACCTGTTGATATATAAGTAGGATGCATGTGTAGTTGTTGCTTGTCTTAGATGTAGGTAAGCTTTGGAAAGAGTATTGCGAACAAGTAATCGAGTACAACGGAGGGTCGACATCAAACGTCGGGAACGAGGTAGGTTGATCTTTCCATGCATTTACTAAGAAAAGGGGATTTAAATCTAGGCATGAAGGTAGAAAGTAGTTTCTCTTCGGTCATATCTGCATGCAAAGTCCGAACTCTATTTGCTAGTCCGTAGGGTGATTTTCCCCACAACAGAATTGGCGAGCGTACTAGGGAGACTCTCTAGGGTTCCTGGAATTTTATTTCATTTTTTGGGTAGTTTTGCATACTAGTTTTTCTTGCTTGTTTTTTCTTTTAGTTTCTGTAAGGTCTGAGTTAGCGGGGAGTCTGGTTTTCCATACCAGTTGTCCTTGTCTTTTGCTTGACTATGTTTTTCGGGACCCACAGAGGTACATGGAGCCTGCATAAGGTCTGCATGCATGTACCCTCACCCTACTCTCTTACAGCCTGCATGTGAACGCTAGTTGAGGAAGTAGTAGTAGCGTGTAGAGTTCAGAGAACTTTAGAGGCACTCATCCTCTTCCCTGTCAGAATCACACATTCTCAGGGGGTTTTCTGGAATTTTGTTTGAGTCTTGTTTGCTAGTAGTCCTATCTCAGATTTTTTTTGCCTTATCATTTTTTCCTTACATTATTTGTTTTTCTGTTAAAAAGAGTGTTCAAGCCTTCAAGGGATCCTAGTTATCAATATCAGTGGTCTCTTCCTGGTTGTGGGTTCTATGTTTTCTTTTTTTCTCAGAGTTTAGATATACACGCGGCCTGTACAAGGTCAGCCCGCGTGTACACACCCTTTGTCTTTATCTAGCATGCATTCACACGCGTGTTGTTTGATTAACAGTCGCGTGCTTGTACATGATACTTTTTGTTGAGGGTAAGGTAGTCATCTTTTCCCTTGATAAGAATTATTCCTCTCAGGTGTTTGGATCTCTGTTTGAGCAGTCAATAGCTTAGGATTAATCTTACCCTTAGCTTACTTTTTCTCATTTAAAAAGTTGTCATAAAAATAAAAGAATTTTTATGACAAGTGTGAGAGTCATTTTGTTAAAATTGCTAGTGTGTGATTTTTGACCTGATTCTTTGTGATCTGCGATTAGGCCAGAATTGTTTTTCTTGGTTTTTGCTTGTTGGTATTTTTCCTTTCTGCTTTATCAAGCATTTAAATAAATAAAAAAATATTTTTTCATTTTCTTATTTGGTTGAAGAGTGTGTTTCTGCATCATTAGCCAGGGAAAAGTCATTTATTTCATAAGTTTTTGTAGTTTACTTAGATCATAAGTATCTTGTAGTCAAGTGAAATTTATTTTGAGTTTGATGTCCAAAATCTTAGAAAAGTTAAATTTTTTTTTTTTTTTGAAAAGTTGTTGAAATTTTGCATTAAGAAAATTTTTGTTTCCATCTTTTTACTCATTTTTTTATTTCGTCTTTTACACATCATCAGTTTCACCTTCATACCCGTTGACGTAAGACAAAGCCATAAAATTAACGCTAAATTTAAAATCTACTAGACTTTTATGTTTGTAGGGTTCACCAACTAGTTCAGGATTAGGGCCTTGGATTAGGTTGGAGAGTAAACTCTTCAAGGCCATTTTAAAATCAAACATTGGAGTCTGAGTTAGGGAGTGTCTAAGTCCAGTGTCTTGAAATTTATCTGGGACCCCCCTCTAACACAGGGGATAAACACGAGGTTGTGTGCAGAAAGGTAGCAGAGATAACCCCTCCAAAGCTGGACCAATCGTAGTGGAGAACACATACATAGGGCTTGTTTTGGGATTCCTTCATTTGTATTTACCACGGGGCTTCGTGGGTCTCGAATCCATTCAAGGTCCTCAGTTGTCTTCCAGAACATTTTCTCTCGATAGCCTTGACATGTTTCAGGCTCGATGCCCTTCTCATTGTGGTCTACCCAACTTTCAACTGTACCTACCTGGTGACTGTTCGCGCGTTGGTAACCTAGTTTCCAATCTTTTTTAGGGACATACACAGGTGACTGCGGGGGCATACCACGGTACCTAGGATAGACATCGGGCCACGCTTTGCAGAGTATACCCAGAGGGTGCTTCTGTGTTCGAGTTGCACTTGCACTGGTAAGTTGCTCTAGTGTTGGTTGTTGTAACTGTTCTTCCAATTAATTCAGTGTTTGCCGGTCTTATCTTCTACGGACTTTTTTTAGTGTGTGTTACTTTTAAACGTTTAGACTACCTTAGAGTGTCTTGGATATTCTTACACAGTGGAGGATCCCGAGCTTCGCCAATCACGAAGGCTTCTTGGCCTCCGCCGGTTACACTGCAGCCACCCCCGCCACCATTAGGGTGAAAGCTAGACCAACAAGGGTCTTTTGAAGTGACCGGGTTACAAACCATTGTGCCCGACCAACCCCCGGAGGAATCGATCGTTTTGGACCTTGAAGCAACCGCTCTTGGCCCGGTTGAAACCCCAACCACTAATTTCTTGGCACCTTTCATTGTACCAATTAAATTTTACGAGCGCCAGACAATGTTGCACATAGCAATGGAAACAAATGTTGTTACTCCTTCTGGGAATTCCTCAATTCCCACTATGATTGTCACCACAGGAGAAATTTCACCTCCTAACCCACCGTTGTCGGTCCAAGCCACCATGGTCTCGACCGCAACTACTCCCCACAGTGGTCCGATCCCGTCTTTGGCAGCGGCCACAACCCCTTTCACACCTAGTGCGACAGGACCTCCATTCTCATACAAGATGCCTAGTTCGGGTATAAGTCCTGTACTTTCCTACTCCACTTTATAGACTTTGGGTCTGGGGGAAGGGAGCTCTAGTGCTCCTCTGCAAGGTCACATGGGGGGCACTCCTGCTCCTTTTAACGCTTTCCCTTACAGAGGAGGTCATATCCCTCCTTCATCCCCTTCACTTGGTGGCTCGCATCAACAATCCGCCGGGCAACCTACACACAATAGTTTATTTGGAGCGGGGAGTCAAGGACCACCTTCGCATAGTATGCTGGTAGGTTCGACATCGTTTTCTTTGAACGAAACGTTTGGTAACAACACCTTCTCGTCATCCACTTTCCTGACTGGGGGCAACCCCATTTTTGGACAATCTACTCCTATGCAGGGTACTATTCCTGCATAGGGGGCAAACCTAGCAGGACCTTGGAATTCAGGGCAAGGATTTGTTCCGTCATCCAGAATGCCGATCTGGGGTAATTCTTTCCACAATCAATGGAACCCCAGACAAACTACTATGCCTATCCCCACGGGACCGGCATGTGGTAATCCTTCCCAAAGTCCTTCGAATATAATGCATGCCCAACAATCTATGTCCTATTTGGGAAATCAGCCGATGATGTCTCCACATATGCAAAATCCTTACACTGGCCAGGGCCATGGTTTCTACCAGAATCTGGGCCAGCAGCCAAACTTTTCCTGGCAACCTGGTGCTAGTCAAACTCCAGGCCCCTTTTTCCCAGGTTATCACCAACAACCCAAACTACCTTTCCTGGCGACTTTACACTTGCCAGATTTTACAAGGTTGTTGAATGACCCTATTTGTCACGATCCACGTTGGCCTCCTATGTCGACGAAGTTTCCTTCGGACATTCCAAAGTTTGAAGCCAAGCCTAATGAAGATCCAGGAGATCATGTGACTACCTTCCATCTTTGGTGCTCATCTAACTCATTGAAAGATGAATCTGTACAATTGCGATTGTTTCAATGTACTCTCATTGGGAGTGCTGTGAAATGGTACATTGAGCTCGATCGATCAAGATACTCTTCTTTTGGTGAACTGGCAATGGATTTCCTGAACCATTTCCAGTTACCTGTAAGATACGACACTGGCACAGAGCTGCTCACCAATTTCGAACAGACAACAATGGACCATATCTCTGATCATATCCGAGAATGGAGACACCAAAAGAGTTTAATCAAGGTACTAGTCCCACTAGCATTCCTTCTTGAGTGGTTCCTTAAGTCTTTGTTCCCGCAGTTATCCAAAGACGTTGTGACATCAGGAGTTTTCTCCGAAGAAGATGCCATCATGAGGGCTCAACAGTTTGAGCTCATCTATTCTCATTCTGGTTTATTATACAACATCT
The DNA here is from genome assembly GCA_009831015.1 of Picea engelmannii. Taxonomy (NCBI): domain Eukaryota; kingdom Viridiplantae; phylum Streptophyta; class Pinopsida; order Pinales; family Pinaceae; genus Picea; species Picea engelmannii. The sequence goes on from ML782842.1 coordinate 1,032,843, forward strand.
TGCCAGATGCACCACGTTCAATATTGGATAAAACTAGACAGAGAGTTGGACCACATGCCGATGGTATTGTTGGTTCAGTACAAACAAAGCCCGCTGAGCAATTGACGAAGAAGTTACAGTAGTTATCTATACAACACACAGCGGCCAGCCAAACTACTGCTTTGGCTGCTCCCCCTACCAAAACATCGGAAGTACACACAGTGCATTCGACTAACCAAAAGGCCACCCAACAGCCTGAAGGGAAGAAAAAACAACGAAAGAAGGTTAAGGGGGATAAAAAACCCACTGATAATGCTGGCAGAGACAACACTGAAAAACAGAAGGCGAGGTATCATTGCAACTTGTGTGCGGAAGACCACCCAACCCATCTATGTCCTTGAATTGCAGAGGCCCAAAAATTTGTCACCCAACAACAACAGGCAGTGTTGACTAATCCATTTCAACATGGGCAAAATCTAACTCAAACCTCTGCAAGCATATAAGGGGGCAGCCAAGAAACCTTCCCTCCTCCGAACAACCTCGCATCCGCAAACATATATATGGTTAGGGGTGATGATTTTATATCGACTATAGTGCAAGACTATAGTAAACCAAGCGCTTCTGAGAAAGTTAAAGAAGCTGACCTCCCATCTCTTCCTCTACAGATTGAGAAGACGTTGGGAGAAACAATGTCACGCATTCCAAAAGGTGCATTTAAAAAAGATTCTTATAACCCAAATGCAAGGGCCACCCATAATTAATCTGTGGTGGAGGATTTATCACAAACCACTTGTGCGATGTCTGCTTTGGAGGTCCTCCAAAGATGCCCTTCTCAGAGGAAAGCCTTGTTAACCGCTTTGGGCTCTATTGAGACTTGTAATCCGGGTACCATCATGTTAGATACAACTGACTTAAAACCTTGTCTTCCTTACCAAGTAGCATTTCAGATAGTAGTGGCTTATCCCACGAAAACTTTTATTCAGAATATCTTCCGCACAGTGGTTGATGAGGGTGCCTCGACATGCGTTATGTCATTGGCATGTTGGAAGGCCATTGGCCAGCCCGTTTTGTCTCCATCACCTACTCTCCTCACTGCTTTCGACGGTCGTTCGTTCTGACCACATGGCATCGTTCCTTCTTTCCCCGTGTAGTTAGGATGGAAGACCGTGTGTGTTGAAGTAGAGGTAGTCGATTCTCCCCTCGACTATAACCTCTTGTTAGGCCGGAGTTGGACTTATGCTATGCAAGCTGTGGTTGCTACAATTTTTCGAGTCTTGTTGTTTCCACATGAGGGCCGGATAGTGACCATTGGTCAATTGTATTTCTTCAGACCTGACCCAACTTTGGGGGCATCCACGGTCCCAATGATTGATAATCCTCAACCAGGTGTTGTCAACGTAGGAGTTGGTTTGTGCCCATCCTTGATGGGTACCTTCGATTACCCACCTCCTCATGGCAATATCAAATTTATATCCAATCACCATAAGGTTGAGATTTTTCAAGTTTCGTTGTTCTGCACAACTTATTTTGAGGATCCCTGGATACTTCCTTCCCCATCGGCCTTGATGGAAGAGACAAGGTACGCGGGCATGGCCATGCCCTTGTCTGCAGCTGAAGTAGCGTACTCTTTAGTCCAACAAGCTTCAGCTAACACTGATCCAACTCCTGCACAAGAGTTAGATCCACTTCTAGAGTCTATTTGGGCTCTGGGTTCTCTCGCTAACATCGATTCGTTAGACTTAGTCTTTCCTTCTGATGAAGCAGTAATCGAAGCAATGACTAGTCCGGACAAACCTTGGGAAGATCTTCATCATAGATCATATTTTCTCCTAGAGTTAAGTTGAATCAAAGCAGGAGAATTCATAGTGACCATGACGGGAGATCAATCATGTCCTATTAATCTCTTAGCTACACATGAAATTTATGCTGAGGGAAATATGACAACTATCACTGAAACTATACCAATCAACATCTCCCGAAACCCTGGCATCGTGAAGAACGTCTTCGTCGGAGCAGATTTCTCCCCCGAAGAGATTCAAATCTACACGGATCTTTTCAAAGAATTCCGCGACTTTTTTGCCTAGTCTTATGAGGAAATGCCAGGTATTGATCCAAAAATAGTTGAACATGAAATCACAACGTATCCTGATGCCAAGCATGTTCGACAGAAGCTTCATCCAGTTAATCCTAAGAAAGAAGCAACCATCAAGATTGAGGTTGAGAAATTGTTAAAGGCGGGTTTTATCTATCCTATCCATTTGACTCAATGGGTGTCAAATCCTGTGCCGGTCAATAAAAAACAAGGCACGATTCGTGTATGCACCGACTTCCGTGATTTGAACAAGGCATGTCCCAAAGATAATTTTCCAACACCATTCATTGACCAGATCATTGATGAATGTGCTAGTTGCGAGGCCTTTTCTTTCATGGACGGTTTTTTGGGATATAATCAAATCCAAATCAAACCCGAAGACCAACAAAAAATGACATTCATTTGTCCTTGGGGTACATTCGCATATCGTAAGATGCCTTTTAGTCTTAAAAATGCTAGAGCCACATTCCGGCGGGCCATGTCTTTTGCTTTTCATGATCTCAAGCATATAGTCGAGGCCTATCTAGATGATTTAGCATCATGATCTCGCAAGAGAATGGATCATCCCACACACCTTAGACTTATCTTCGAACGTTGTCACTACTTTCGGATTCGATTGAATCCAAATAAGTGCAGCTTCTGCGTAATGTTAGGACATTTGTTAGGTTTCATCGTATCAACAACAGGGATCATGGTCGATCCTATCAAGGTGGATGCAATAATCCAGTTGCCCCCCCCACACACAATCCTTCAGCTTCAGAGTCTACAAGGCAATGCAAACTTTTTTCGACGCTTCATCGCCAACTATGCCGAAATCACCAAAGGCTTTATGCACATACTGAAGAAAGAAGTTCCTTTTTACTGGGACGATGCTGCTAAACGCTCTTTTGACGCATTAAAACACGCCCTCACAACTGCCCCTCTGCTCTGGCCACCTAACTATAACAAAGATTTCTTATTATATCTGGCTGCAGCAGAGTCAACCATTGGCATGGTTTTAGTTCAGGAAGATGATTTTTTCTCAGAATACGTGATCTATTACCTAAGCCGAGGCCTCGTAGGACCAGAACTCAATTATTCTCATATAGAAAAACTTGCATTGGCAACAGTTCATGTTGTTCAATGGTTCCGTCATTATGTTCTGTTTCTCAAGACCACCGTCATTGTTGTCGTGAATCCATTCCAGTACATGTTGACACGATGGGTTATAGGCGGAAAAATCAGTAGATGGATAGTCATCCTCCAGGAGTTTGACTTAGACTTCGTTTCAGCAAAGTCCAAAAAGTCATTGGTCTTCGCAGAGCTTATTTCAGAACTTTCGGTTGAGTCAGGTGACATTGTGCTTGAAGAATCGCTTATTCGGGGAGATATGTTTTTGATCACATCTTCAAATCCCTGGTACGGAGATATACTTATCTATCTCCAGAATTTGAAGTGCCCCACTTCTGCTTCTCATGATGAGCGTCGGCATATACGCCATCAGGCTAAGAATTATCTCATACTCGATGATACGTTGTATCAGAGAGGTGTAGACTGTATCTTGCATTGATGTCTCACTCATGAGGAGGCAATTATCGTTCTTAACAATTGCCATACATGAGCTTGTGGCGGTCATTTGTCTGGGTTGGCAACAACCCAAAAGATTCTACGAGTAGGTTACTTCTGGCCAACACTTATCAAAGATTGTATAGAATTGGTCAAGAAGTGCCATCCGTGCCAAATCTTCTCTTGGAAGATGAGGGCACATCCCGCTCCCATGTTTCCTGTCATCATAGTTGGTCCCTTCACCAAGTGGGGGATTGATTACACTACTTGCAACCCCCCTTCAGCAAGGGGGCACCGCTATATCATCGTAGTTGTAGACTACTTCACTAAGTGGGTCGAAGCTATGCCAACGTTTAAATAGATGGAGAGACTGTAGCTCTCTTTTTATTCAACCAGATCATAGCAAGGTTCGGCGTCCTGAGAGAGATTGTTACTGACCATGGAAATCACTTTCAGAACCAAATGATGACCGAATTAACATCAAAGCTTGGGTTACGGAAAGAGCATTCATCACCCTACTACCCCCAAGCCAATGGGCAGGTGGAAGCTGTAAACAAAACTCTTAAGACTATTCTACAACAAACTATCAACTCAGCCAAGTCAAATTGGCATTTGATGTTATACTCGACATTATGGGCTTACCGAACATCTGTTAAGACTGCAACCGGTTTCTCACCTTTTCAACTCATTTACGGGTTGGAGGCAGTCTTTCCCATCGAATTTCAGATCCCATCTCTAAAATTGGCAGTACAATTATTGCCAGACACTTCTCCACTTGAAGAACGATTAGTATACCTTGAGCAGTTCAATGAGAAGTGTCGTGATGCGGCTCTAGCCAACGAGGATCACAAACATAAGGTCAAGTGTCAGTATGATAGGACCATTCGTCCTTGGATTTTATTTGAAGTTGACCTTGTCCTGGTCTATGACCAAGATAAGGACCCCCTGGGGGTAGAAAATTCAAACTCATGTGGTTCAGACCTTTCATCATAAAAGAGGTATTAAAAAAGGGTGCTTATCGTCTGGTTGATTTTGAAGGGAATGCTTTGGCGGAGCCTAGAAATTGGCTCTACCTTAAGAAGTATTACTCATAGGCAGGTCACTGTGGGTAACTTTTTGTAACATATGTATAGTCTTTGTACTATTACTTTTTAGTTTCTTTTAAATGTTATGGACGTGTCATTGATGTTATCTTTCATCAATATGGCAGATGTCAAGTGATTCTGAGGTGTTCGTTGAGTATACAGACGGTGCTAGTCRACACACTCAGAGGCTTGACTCCGCAACTTGGGTAATCTTTACACCTCAGGGCTAGTTGTTATCTTCCGGAGGTATATGCTTAGGTGACACCACAAATAATGTCGCCGAGTATAGTGCAGTTATTGAGTTGCTTCATGATGCCTGGTCATTGGGTATCTCTCATCTCCGAGTCTATCTTGACGCTCAACTGGTTGTGTCTCAGTTAAACAGAGTATACCGGGTTCATGATCCAACCTTACACCGACGATTCCTTAGGGTGCGTCTCTTAGAATGAAACTTTGATTATATTACATATTTTCATGTTCCTAGGAGATTAAACCAAATTACAGATACTCTAGCTAATCAAATTTTAGATTGGCATCTTGCACACATATGAAAGAACATTGACATAAGCATGTAAATACATTTTTTGCACATGTGATCCATAAGACACAAAAGATCAAAAAACCATATATAAATATCATAAAGTAACCAGAGTACATAGATGGATGCAAGCGCCTCAAAAATAGGACCAATAATGAGTCACAGGGCTTATGCCCTCAAAAACTATTTACAAGTAGTGCTCGTGGGACGTAAAAAGTCTAAATAGGTTCAGGGCCTATGGGCCCTGTTATACTGGTCCACAACATGGGCTAAAGGCCTAAACAATCGGACCCATGTCCAAGGTGCCCCCACTACATGAGGCTGCATGGATGGCAACAAGTCCTCAATCTTTGCCACAGGGACTGTGCGAGTGAGTGCAGTAAAGTTCCGCTCAAATCATCTAAGTACCCTCTCAGCCTCCCCGACTAGCAGGTTTCCTGCTACTGCTGGTCCCCCAGTAGCGGCAGCTGCGGCTTCTGGCCGAGGACAACGCCTATTCCGTGCATAATCGACAGGTCGCACTAGTCCCACATCTGCATGCAAAAAATGTATATCTGTCAAATACTTTGGCATATAAAAAAAATGATATATATAACAAAAACGACATAAAAATTACATATACAACAAAAAAACTACAAAGGTGGAGACTTACCCATCTCCCCTCACTCCTCACCAGGAGGCACGGGTATCTCAGGATCTCTAGAAAAGTCTATCCCTGCATATGGGTAATGCTCGATCACAGGGATCTGCCGGGACATCCATGCAAAAAAGTTATCATGAAAGGACTCATTAGTCCTTCCACCACCCTGTCGTGGCAGTAATACTGCCCATCTACATACAACAGGAAAAGAGGCCTTATGTCCTCGTACCACTTCTTGAGGACTAAATCTCAGAACTCTCTCGAAAAAGAATGAACACAAAATAGTCCCGAACCCGAAATTCCTCTGTGTCCGCTGACAACAATCTGTCAATTTCCTCTTCATACACTCCAGTAGTGTGGTACTCCAGTCAAAAATTTGTGCATTCAAGCACTAGATATCACAGTTCATCTGTGCGCAGGACGCCTGGTGCAAGGCCGGTAATCCGCCCAATGAGCAATAATATCGCTTACAGCGATAGGTTAGTAATCTTACTTATGGGCACCTGGGAGCTCAAACGGTTTGTCCCAGCCTCACAGTGCAGGGCTATCAGTTCCGCTATGTTATGCGGCCCCGATGGAAATGTCCTGAAATTGACTGGTTCCCCTCTCCTTGAGAGGCCAGTGAAAAAGTAGATATCCTCGATGGTGGGCACCAGTGATTGCCCCTCTAGCATGAAGGCCTCTGCATCAGGGTGCCAATAGTCAACCAAGGCATTCAGTAGCCTCAGTTGCGCTCGCATAAACAGACACAGGAAGAACTTTAGAAAACCACATTGCATCAACGCGGCCACGGCATTCGGATCTCCCGCAACCAACTCACTAACTTCTTCATGCTCCCTTTCCCTCCAGTGGACATACATCTTGCCGACACAACAAAGTTTCGGAGGGTTAGTGAGTGCTATTTGGTTCTTTTATCTATAAAGGGGGGTCCATGCGTGTTGTCTAGGTGACAGTCACGTGTACACGCGGGCAGGTTTTACTCTGCGTGAGTGTACATGCGGCCTGTCCAGAGACAACCCACGTGGACCTAGGGCCGACCTTTTAAAGGTCGACGCCCACCCAAAACATGAAATAAAAGACCAAATTAAAGAATTGAATAGCTAGATAGGGGAGTTTGTACTTACTTGGTCCAGACGGAAGTTCATTTCATCCACTGTAGCTCCCGGAATCACCGTTTTTATCAAAGGGGATCTTTTGGATCCAGAGTCAATTTCCAAATCAACAATGGTGATAATGAGCTGCCAACTTCTATTAATAGACTTTTTGGCCTCTTTTTGTCACTTTTTTGGCCTCCCTTATCATTTTCTTTATACCAAAAACCATTTAGAGTGATTCAGGAGTTATATGGGAGGGATTTGATCAGGTATTGGGACATTTTTTATTGAATTTTGAGGAAATTTTGACGGTCCATGAAATTTTTTCCAAGAATCAACTTGAGCATATAGGTTAGGTTACTACCCCGACTTTTGTGTCTCGTTGTCTTTTTCCTTTGCCATAGGATCGATCCCATCAGGTTGTGACACAGAACCATCATATCTTCTTTAGAAGTGTCACAACTTGGTGGTAGAGCTTACTAGAACATGGATGCCCTAGGTAGGTCCTGGTTGCATTATGGTGTCCATGCCGTCTCTAAAACACTGTAGGCTTGGGAGTCCTTATAGTCTTTCCTGAATATGATTTTAAGCCTCATTTGCATGATTCTTCTTCGCTCTTGATCTCACCCTCAGGACTCCCCAAAAATAACGGGTCTTATTTTAAGCCCTTTTCAGACCCTCTAAACATGAAAAGATTGACGAGCGATCTTATGGCCTTTCATGCTCGTTAAACTGAAATTTGAAGTCACATCTGTCCGGTGGTAGTTTACCCCTTTTTCGGTCCAGACGGTCAACTGTACGAACAAAGGTATACTCTATGGAACTTCAGCTCTATAGAAGAGTACTCTCAGGTATAATTTTATCCCTTTTTCAGGCCTGAGGGACTAAACTTACGAAGAAGGAACCCCCACGGAGTCCATAGTTAAACTCTTTTCAAACTCCCTAAAATTGAAAAGATCGTTGAGTGACCTTATTCTTTCACACTCGTTAAATTGGTCCAGAAGAATATTCCTGATGGAATCCATAGTTAAGCTTTTTTTAGACTCCTTAAAAATGAAAAAATGGCCGAGTGATCTTGTCTTTATCACACTTGTTAAAATGGTTTTGAATAGACGTCTTGTCGGTGCTAGTTTACCCCTTTTTCGAACTGACTAGACTACCTTCGAAAAAGGTACCCCCATGGAGTCTCCTTTTATGTTTTTTCAGACTCTCTAAATATGAAAAACCATCGAGCTTACCTTTTCTGGGCTCATTAAACTTACATCGAAGGAAGTTACCATTGTGTGTTTTGTTAACCGCGTTTGCATACCTTATACGCCAGCCTTGTAACAGTTTTCTTCTGCGTCTTAACACCTTTGGCCCCCGGAGGATTTTTCCTGAGTATCATTCTACTAGAACATCAATCTTGTCCTTGTGCCTTGATCTTGTATGTTTGCAACACTCATTCCTCCTTTGTAATGTAATATTCCTTTATTCTTTTTCCACAATTATTTAAAAGAACAAAAAAAATCAATTTTACCCCAAAAAGAGGAAGGGTAAAGTATTTTCTTTATTGGCAGCATAATGAGTCGCCCTTGGATAAAGCACATCTGTCTATTTGTTCATCAAACTATGGAATGTAGTACGACATTAGGAAGCTTTTCTCGCTATATAGAGTTGTGTCCTCCACTGTTTGGTTATCCTTCCAAACATATGGAGAGTTTGCATTGCCTCCTGCTTCGTAGACTTATGATTAATGCCATGCTGCTCGAGTCTCATCATTTGTCATGATATTATCCAAGGGAAGTTTGTCACCAAGCCTGAGTTGACCCCTCTGCAATATGTCTCTTTTCCTTATACTTGGCCATCCTGAACATTCAATCAAGTCCTTGTTCAAAATCATTGAAGCCTTCAGTCTGATCATCAAGATTATCAAGTCCATGACTGACGAGCCGTCGAAGACCTCTGGGTAGTGCAGTCATACACTCATATTCCACTCCTACCCAAGTTTTGAAGATTTTGAAGTTGTTGCTCGAGCTCTGAAGATCTCATCTCCTGCCATCAGGCCAAATCATCTTCTGGAAGATGGATACTCTATATGTATGTCTTTCTGATTTCGATATGTAGCTCCTCTGTGTATTTTTCGCGGATACTCTTTATAGTTATTTTACATGGATCTACAATGTATTTGATTGGTAGCCATGATTCTATTTTATCCCGAGCTTGGGTATGCCCACCTCGGTGAGACATTTGTTATTTTGCAGACGACACCTCCTGGTTCCTGATCCTTGGGCTCAATCATTCGACACATCAGTAAAGATTGGTAATGTATTTCGGCCATCAGATGCTCTTCTGACCTCACACATTAGGGGGCATCTGTTATAACCCTAAATTGCACCACACATGCTTACCTGGCATCAGGCCATCTCATGTCCTTTCTTTTCCAAAGCACTGCTGAACAACTCTTTGAAAATCTTCTTTTATAAAGGCCCACACGCCTTATTCCATTACTGCATGCGTGTACACGCTGGCTGACCCAAAACAACCCGCGTGGACCGACAAAAGCACGAAAAAAGGAAAGTTGCCGACATAACACAAAAGCTATGGGTGAGTTAACTGAAACTCCCAGCCATGCATGGCCGAGGGTTCATCCAAATATCTATCTCCTTCTAGCCTATAAAAGAAGGGGTAGGGGTCCCATTTGGAGAGAGGAAAAATATAGCAAAGAAACTCTGCCCATTTACGCATTCCCATTGTCCCAACCCTTTAGCCTTTCCTTGTGCCAAAGGAGATTCAAAGCAAAGCAGTAGGAGGACAGTAGAAGAGGAGCCCAGGATCAGGTTCGAGGAGTGGTGGCCGGTCTCAACTTTTGTAAGTTGACTCATTCAAAGTAATAAAGAAAATGCTTTTCCCGTCCCAATTCATGAACTTTTATAGTTTGATTAGTACATGTTTTGGATTTCTAACCCGTTGATATATAATTAGGATGCATGCATAGTTGTTGCTTGTCTTGGATGCAGGTTAGCTTTAGAAGGAGTATTGCGAACAAGTAATCGAGTACAACGGAGGATCGAAATCAAACGCCGGGAACGAGGTAGGTTGATCTGTCCATGCATTTACTAAGAAAAGGGTATTTAAATATAGGAATGAAGATAGAAAGTAGTTTCTCTTCGGTCATATCTGGATGCAAAGTATGAACTCTATTTGCTAGTCCATAGGGTGATTTTCCCCACAACATTGAGGAAGCGAAATTACTAGGTCATACTATATCTCAAGCAGGAATTCACATAGACCCAAAAAAAATTAAGGAAATAGTTCATCTTCCCTTACCCCACAACAAAAAGGAGATACAATCCTTCTTTGGGAAAATCAATTTTGTGAGAAATTCACCCCCGATTTCATTGAAACTATCAAATCCTTACAAAAGATGATTTGAAAGGATGTTGATTTTAAGTGGGATGACGAGTGAAAAGATGCTTTCAACAATATCAAGACGACAATATCTCAATATCCGGTGTTGCGAAGTCCCGACTTTAGCAAAGATATTTTCCTCTATGCTTCTACCTCCGACAAATCTTTAGCTGCAATATTGACTTAGAAGGATGATGATAAAAATGAGGCATCGGTCTCATTTACGAGCACTAATATCCAAGGGGCCAAACTGAATTACCCTACTATAGACAAACAAGATTATGCAATGTACAAAGCAGTAAAAATTTCAGATCTTACATCCTAAAAAATAACACCAAAGTCATTGTGCCTCATCCCGTAGTCTGATCCATATTCACCCAATAGGAGATGGGGGAGAGAAGAGGAAATTGGATGGCAATTGTACAAGAATTTGATCTAGATATAAAACCTGCCAAACTGGTTAAAGGACAGGGATTGTGTAAACTGGTTGCAGAAGCTCAAGACCAAGTAAATGAAGACTCTGGGTGGGAGAATGAATTGGCGTTATGGTGTAGTGAAGCTTTATATGTTCCCCTAGGGTGGGAGTATTGATATGGAAAACTAATTTATCTCCTGCATCGCGTGACTTACCCAAAAAACCTAAACCCTAAGGAAAGGAGAGCTCTCAGACTAAAATCGACACAATATCGCCTCATAAATTCAGTGCTCTTCTGCGTAAATTATGATGGGGTATTTTTGAGATGTCTCAAACGTGAAGATGCAGATAAGGTTCTGAAGGAGCTCCATGATGGTCTTTCTAGTGGACACTTTGCAGGGAATACCACTACTGACAAGATATTGAGAGTTGACTATTATTGGCCTACTCTGTTTAGAGAGACGCTCACACATACACTAGAAACTGTAAAACTTGTCAAATGAGCATGGGGAGGGAAAAGAGAGAAGTTTTCCCATTCCAAACAGTGGTCATATCTAGACCATTCAATCCATGGGGGTTATATGTCATAGGAGAGATTATCCTGAGTTCTTCAAAACAACATAGATACATATTGACTGCTATAGACTATTTTATGAAATGTGCAGAGGCCATCCCTCTTACTCTTGTAAATGAAAAGGTGGTAATTCAATTCATAGAACAACAATTGATCACAAGGTTTGGTATGTCGTATGTTCTTGTTTTTGATAATGCTGCTTACTTTTCTTCCACCCTGCCAACAAATTTTTCTCTAGATAAATGAATCATAATCAGATATTCTACAAACTACTATCCACAGGGAAATGGAGTGGCATAATCAACTAATAAGAACCTAGTGAGGATCCTGAAGAAAACAGTTGAAGACAAGTAGATGAATTGCCATAGTTTACTTCATAATGCCTTATGGGATGATAGAGTAACACCCAAGGAAGCTATAGGGAACTCCCCATACTTTCTGGTATACGGACAAGAAGCCATTCTCCCGAATGGGCTATATCTTCCATCTCTTCATCTTTCTCAAGGATCCAAAGGACAACCCTCATCGGTTATTCAACATAGAATTGATACCCTCCTCATGCTAGAAGAGGAAAGGGAGAAATAAAAATCAAAGTTCGTCACTCATCAACAGATAGTTAAAAGATGGTTTGACAAGCACAAGGCCAAAGAGAATAATTTTGAAGTAGGAGACTTAGTCTTGAAATAGGACAGAGAAAATGAACCAAAGGGAAAACATTCGAAGTTTTAGAATCTGTGGCTTAGACCTTTCCAGGTAGCCAAGAAAATTGGGGCAGGAATGTATCGGTTGAAAAATATGAGGGGGGGAATCGACACCCTCCTAGTGAATGGCCAAGCCCTAAAACAATATTTATGTTAAAAAAAAATGTGTGTGTGTTTTCATGTTATTTTATTTTGTACCTGTTAGGTAGGATGATTGTGGAGTCCTTTATTTCTGGTTTTCTTTTTTGTGGTATTTTTGTGCTTTAAAGTTTTGTTCTGCAAGTAATTGGTTGACCTTAATCAATACGGTGTAGAAAACTATGTTCTTGACTCATGCTTACATGCAACACAAGAAATGTTGGGCAAACTGCATTTTTCTTAGAAGGGTTATGTATCTAATCTTTGCGAATAAACAACCATGGCAAATGATGGAGTGTCTGCCTAGTGGTCTGGTAAAACCTAAAGGGGAAATATGTTAAGTTGGAAACGACCACATGTACCTCAAGACAGAGCTAGGAAAAATTTCACCTTAACCATATCATCTTGTAGATAAGATACATCCTCCTCTCCCAATCGCCCAGGGCATCTCTGCCAAAACATAAATCAGTAATATAAAATGAGCATGGAGTAGGAGAGGGTATACCGATGACTCTGCCAGGGTTATGCACGCTCGATGGCAGTGAAGAAATTTCTGTGACTTCGGGGTGACTCCATCAGGGTTATGGACACTCGCTGGCAGTGGAGTGACATCACAACAAATGAATGACGATAACTAAAAGGCTTGGTGCCAAAGATTGCTTTACTCGACTCTTTTCAAAAGGGGACGTGGGTCATGGTCAAGAGGAACGAAGGTGGAATAAAGGTTGAAACCCCATAAGCGAGCTCAGATTCATGAATTGGGGAATTTTAAATGCAAGGATAGAAAAGACTCTGATAAAAACAAAACCAGTTAGGTTCTTAACCAACTTCTGCATCAACTAAGCCCAGGGAAGGAAAAAATATTCTGCTTTCACCCAGTAAATCACCATTTGTTGAGTGCTCAACACACCCTAAAATCCTTATGAAATTTTATCTCTTTTGGGTACCACTTGTTTTCTTTTACTGTCTAAATTGATTTCACTTTGGGGAATGGTTAATTTTTTTTTTTTTCATGACTCTTATCAATCAAGTCAAAGGGTTTGAACTCTTTAGATGAAACCTTGTGTCTAAAAGAACTTGATATCCTAACTAAGAATCTGCAGCTAACATTGCACCTAACGCGCTTATGTTCGGCGTCAGTAAAATTCAAGCAGGCGAAGTGGCCACACAGTTACACTAATCGTCGATTGTCGATGCACCATTGACATTGACAGAAGGTGGAGTTGGTTTGCGTGAGTTATTCTCCATGAAGTTTCAAGAGATAGATGATCCCCATCGGCGTCAAAAAAATATGGGAATGATAGACATTGAAAAAATCCATAAAGAAATCACTAATAGCCGATGACTGATGCACTTTCTCAGGGTCGAGGAAATTTAGAAGGGTTAAAAAAATTGTTTTTTTCTCCGATACACATATCGCTAATCGCCGATCCTCGATACACTTTTGGCATTGAGACTTTTTCGAGAGAGTCGATCCAGGAGCACTTGGGTAGGTTTATTGTCGATTGTCGATCCTTCATACTTTTTGGCGTCGACAAGATAGGATCGGGTTTTAGAACGAGTAGCTTAAAGAAAGTCTCGATTGCAATTAATGTGAGTAAATGAAGAGGTTGGTCTCGAGTGCCACACATATTTATCACATAAGGGTGTTGTATGACCTAGTTTCATATCGAGTCATCTTAAGGTTTCCTATGTCCTAGTCACACCCCTAGGTCATCCTTTCCATGTCATCTCTATATGGAAAGATCGTGCGACATCGAAGATTTTGCAAGAGGATATCAACAAAAAAATTTCAAAGAAGAACTCCACCCCCGACTCACCAGCTAGACTAGCGAAATGATGGGATGTTTTCGACACAAGATAATATCAGATTCTGACAATTAATATACTAGTTAATGCTCCATCCCGCATTTGTTGCTGCCTCATGCGCCGATTGAACAACAACAATTTGAAATCGTCAATAGGTCACGTTACAACCTGTGCCCATGTTGTCAACCCACGATCGAATTTATTTTTAAAATGTCTTTGAATATCTATCGACAAATTTAATAGAACTACACTTATAACCCGAATTGAATGGTTGATGCGACAAGGTAAGTTCATCCCTATTTAAATCTCTAAAATGGATTTGAACAATTTCATTATGCGCACGAGTTTGAATTCCAGAGCATTCAAAGAAGCAAAGTAAGTGTCTCAAGACTGTGATGATCCTCAAATTATCAAAACCAGGTTAAACAAGCTGCAGAGGTAAAATTCTGTCAAGAAATACAACCACCAGACGCTCACCGAGAGCACCTAAGCTAAATAAAGCTGAAACAGGTAAAGGTTCTTCTCCTGGTATTTCGAGGAAGCTGGAGTACACTCCCAGGGTAGAGCCAGTCATAAAAAACTCAACAAAGAAATCCATTTTCCAACCTCTGGTCTTTGGTGATACAAAAGAAAGCACCGGATCCAAAGTAGTGCTCCTACAGTGGGGGGACCTTTTCAACAGAATCAGTCGGGAGGAGTACACAGAGTGTATCCCACACAATGACCTACATATAAGGGCACTCGATGACTAGGTGTTCCAAACATCCGACGGTCATATTTGCACATGGTAGCCAACATAACCCTGATTTTCCCTTGCATAGAGGTTTTGAAGTGGCTTATCGACCACACCAATGTGCATAAATGCTTAATCAACAATGAGAATGGCGAGTGTGCCGTAGTTTTCCTCCCGACAGAAGTCCAAAAGTACTACAAGCTCAGAGACATAAAGGAGCGGTTAAACACATACTTCGTGGTGAAGTTCTACGAATTCCATGACACCAGCTAGTTGATGGCCTCATGGTGGAAGGAGGAAAAAAAGTTTACAAACCGGAGCAGTGGCTGGTATGGAACAGTCAAACTAAGGGAGTCATACATCTACTTGATGGCTCTCATCTTCTGACTGTATGGAGAGAAGGACTACTCCAAGTTTTAAGAAGCATGGAAGCCCTTGGCATACACAATGGTGATCTCCGGAAGTAGCTTCAACTGAGGAGCGATAATTTTCGAAAAATTGAGCATCTGTGTACAATAGGCTCAAACACCAAAAGAAGGGGAAGCATCCACTTTCCACATGGCCTTGTACCTTCTCGATGTGATCTGTGCAAAAAATATCTTCGTCGGCATGAATTTAAGATGGCATGTTGCAGAGCTCCCTGTTCACGTTTATTTCAACATACTTGGGAGAACTGGTACAAAAATCCTACGCACTCATTTGCGATGAATTCATCATTTGTATTCATTTTACTATATTAAAAAAATTCCTGAGATTATCCACAGTAGCCAAGAAAATGGTAGCAAAGGTAGGCCACTAGTATTTGTATGAACACTCAACCTATATCAGGGTGTTTGGGGCCACCAGAGCACCACATCTACTCCCCGCTCACATCCAAGACCGACTCATTGTGGGAGAAATCTGCTATCAGACCATCATCCAGGGCTATAATGCCACACTAGTTAAGTACAAGAAGCGAGCCTTCATACCCTGCGGTTTCCATGTGGGGTTTTATCTGGTAAAGGACACTGCTCAAGCTAAACAAGAAGGGATGAGCCAACTTGAATTCAGGTTCCCGACAAGCCGATTCCGCAAGAACGACCTTAAAGGCCTGGTATCCCAACATGCTTCACAGGTATCATCCTTTTGGCCATACACGCATGATAAATTTGAGGATGAAATTTTCACAGAGTGTGCTTAGGACTGGGAGGAGGTAGTACAGAGGATTTCCAACCCAAATATGACTAGGTTCAAGGCCATGATCATGGACGAACAAGTGGAAACAATAGATAATTCATCTCAAGAGGCCCTCAGAGTTCAGGAAGAGATCAGAGTGACAAAGACTACATAGGCACAAAGAAGAGGATTTCTCTTGCTAGAGGGGGCATAGAGAATCATTGATTAGTTGTAGAATAAACCTGATCTTGTAGAGATGTCAAGGATTCCCACTGATGACCCAATCGAAAGTAGAGGAGATCCAAGTGGTTTAGATCCAATACAACTAGAAGAAATCACGGGGCTAGGAAACCTTGAAGTACCACCACCACAGATCAGATCACGAGGGGGGATTTCAACCTAGCTCGAGATAGCAAGGACGCCAGGGAGGATAAGTGTACCAAACCCCTTGTTTGACTTAATAACTATCTATGATGACGAGGAGAGTTTAGAGGTTTCCCTAGTGACTACGGTGCAGATTACAGAGGAAAAGGAACCTGGAAAATCATCTTCCCCAGGTCCTGATGATCCAATTCAAAGCCTTCCATAGAGAAACCATGAGGTCAAAAGTGTTTTAGACACTGGGCTACTCGATTTTATGGGAACCCCATTATATATCTTGAGGGATGAGCTAGGATCAGGTGGCTAGAAAGAGGAAATTCCACAGCCAGAAATCGACACTTCGAGAACTGATTTCCAAGTAAGTACCAAACCTACCCCTGGTTCTTCGGTTTTGGTGGATACCTCACCAGCCAATGAGAAACAAATAGAGGTAGAGCCATTGAGAAATATGGAAGAAGCTTAGGAACCCACCCTAGAACAGATACACACAGTCGATAGCCTATGAAATACTCTAACCTGAGGAGAACAACAAATCCCCGAACCTATTGATGAGGTCACCAACATACAAGTGATCACCTATGACTGGAAGAGAAAAGATATCATGAAGAAAACCACTAAGAAGAGGAGGCTTATGTTGGATAGCTCATTTCTCATCATGACAGAGGAAAATATGCTCAACACTGAACACGCAAAGACATCCGAGCGTATCAACACAGGAATGGCCATTACGAATGCCACATTGGATAGAGAAAGAAGGGATGAGAAGGAGCTCACCGATGTTCTTAAGGAGTTGGAGCATTTGCGCCATTTGGAAAAATATTATCAGGATTCCACACAAGCCATGATGTTTTTGAGAAGTGATTTTAAAGATGCCTATGCCAAATTCACGAATGAGCGACACATTTTCACTATAGGTATAGCCGATTTCCAAGAGGACACCCTCATGGCGCTAGTGAACTGCAAGGATGTGGAAAGGTGGTATGAGAAATATCACCAAGCATTAGAAAGGATTAATTATATTAGTGTGGTTCAAAAGGGCCAAGACGCCAAAGAGTATGACATTCGAGTGCTGAGAGACAACATCATAGATCAGATCGAGAAAGCAACTGAATAATGGGTAAAAATGGCCAATAACCTTAGAGGGAGATTCATGAGAAGTGGGCTGAGTGAGAAAATAGATGGGAAAATATTAATCAAGAGATGAAGGACATTGACCTCCTAGAATTCGGCTCACTCGAGGACTTTCTCAGTTTGCATGACATAATCGGGCAACATGCATAACAAGACTCGGCATGGAGAACAAAGATAACAAAGGTTGCGAGCATGGCACCCGGTCAAGTATATTATTTCATGGAGCATCTGATCAAGGCTCGAGCAATGTTGCAATGATTAAGTGTTAAATGGTCAAGTACAGAGCACATGCAATAGAAGTGAAAGAAATTATTTCAGCCCCGATGGACCAACACATGTTCCCATATGCCAACACATGCGAAGAAATCTTTGTCAAATGGTTGTAGTATGAGAAGAGTCATCCACTTCAGTAAAAATATTTGATGACTCTTAGAAGACAGATAGATGAAAGCGCCATGTGGCGATATTTTGTTTTGCTTAGCTTGCACTTTTAATATCTATTTTTAGTTAATGATTCATTATAAATAAGAGGATTGACCTTTTAGCAAGAGTCGATGGTTTTTGCAAAGACCCTCATTTTTGGAATTGTAAAGAATTATTTCCGAACTACCTTAATTGAGAAGTCTTGTTTAGGACCATAGACAAACTTCTGTTTTTCATTAAAGGCGTTGTGTTGTTGGATTTGAGGAGGAATTACTTCTGACTTTATTTCATGAATGGATTTTGTAATGAGTAAGAGTTTATGAATCTATTGATAAGTTAGTTGTTTCAATATTTTTGTAGTTCTTGTCTCTAACAATCAAAGCAAATCATTGTGTTAATGTGTGATTAATGTTAGAGTTAAGGAAACTATTTTTCTTGCCATCATTTTATTACATGTATGTTTGCTTTCGATAATTGTATCTCAGTCAATAATTGAAATACCAACAAGTTAACATATTAGTACTAGGCTTGTCACAGGTGTGAATATCTTTATCTGCATGATTGAGCACAAGGGTTATCCAAAGCTCAACCTTTTCCAGTAGTTAAGAACCCCCCTTTACCAGTTGGTTTATACCAACACACATATTTTTATCAGACCCATCTAATAAAATAAAATACAAAAAGAGAACGTTTAAACTAAAGGAGGAACTTTCATAAGAATATATCCTATAAATCACTACGTAAAGCCCATCGATAAATTGGCCGGATCGAAATATCTGGAGAACCATTCCACCACCAAATGTTGTAGAGTCTAATTGGGCCTCCTTGGCGGGTTTGGTTCCTGCTGTTGATTTAAAGGGATTTAGGACCCCTCAATAGGATGATGGAATTCCTTCCTTGCTAAGAGGGAGTGTTTATTCTTTTGTAGCATCAGGAGGCATTCCCATTTGTGGCGTGTGGTGAAAATACATTCCTCACTGAGAGGGAGTGTTGATTTTTGTAGCTTCAGGTAGCTATTTTCACATGAACCTAGGTGATTGACATGTGGGAATCATTGTGGGAACAACATCACACTTTTGGTTTGGTGAAAACCCCCTTGGATTTGAGTGGGGGCTTCATGGGTTTAATGATGGGCTTTGTGGGTATGTGTAGGGGCTTCACACCCAATGTAAAGCCAAATTTGATGTTGACGTGTGGAGGGGCTTCTATGTTGACCCATAGGACTTGTATATAAAGGAGAGAGGTCATTGTGACATTACATATAATGTAGAGTGCGTGGAATAATGTATTTGGCATAAGTGATTTTGCACTTGTGTCAAGGAGGATTGGTGATCTCAACAAGGGAAAGTCTGCAAGGTGGTGAATCTGGCCCTGAAGAGAGAGGTGAAGAAGGTCACACATGTGGAGTGAAGTTTCCGTTCCATACACAGTTTGCAAGAGGACAAAGCATGTATATACTTAGATTGTATAAGGACAAATAGTGTATAGGGTATACATGATTTGTAGTGGATCAAATAGCGTATGTACGCAGGTTTCCAGTTGGTAAATCATGTATTTGATATTTCTAGGAAGGTACAGATCCATACAGACTGACATGTGACGTGAGCAGGTCATATAGGTGGTCTGCAACAAATTCGTTTGAAGAGGATATTTCCAGATATTGCTTAGGTTTACTTTTCTGATTTGTATGGTCATTGGAGAGCAAAGTTGTTCTCAATTTTGGTGACTTTGGAGGACAAGGTTGTCCTCATATTTTGGTGATATTGTATTGGTTGGGAGGACTGTTTTTACCCTCAAGATTTATGATGATAATAATATTTCAGAACTGAAATTGTGTCTCATGTGTATTGATGATTCATCTCCGAGCTTTTTTGTTTCCACTACATATGTTTTCAGTCAATAATTTTCAATGTAAATTTTTTCAGTGATAACGACTAGGGTTTTAATGGTAGTTCACTAGGAAGCAATTTT
The DNA here is from genome assembly GCA_009831015.1 of Picea engelmannii. Classification (NCBI taxonomy): domain Eukaryota; kingdom Viridiplantae; phylum Streptophyta; class Pinopsida; order Pinales; family Pinaceae; genus Picea; species Picea engelmannii. The sequence continues at coordinate 1,052,637 of ML782842.1, forward strand.
CAGATCTGAAAAATTAGTCACATTGAGTTGCATGTGAAAATTGACATGTTTATATTAGGAATACATGTTGTACTACAATAACATTTACTATTCACAAAATCAGAGGAAGTGTCTAGAGTTTCCTAAGAAAATTTTCCATGGAGAAAACAATGTATGTTTGCTTGTTCTCTTGTTTCATTTCATTTGTAGATAGTGTTTTCTGGTCTTCTTTCACAAAGGGAGAAATGACTTCAAAGGTAGATATAATAGGTTATAACCTTTCCTTTCATCTTATTGTTTCTTTTTTACCATAAACCCAGTTAGCTTCTTTTAAAGTAGAGTAGTTTAATGTAAATTATATCAACATCCAGTTAAGGGCTATCACCACCTAGGAGGTAAATAAACCCTAAGTTAAGTTTTTCATTGTTTGATCATCAAATAAATTGGGTAGTGAATCTAATGGGTTTTTTTGAGATATTTTATTAGGTTCAAATGACAGTTATCTAGGATGCATATTTTTTCTTTAATTTCATGCAATTATATAATTAAAACACCTAAGCAAAAGAAGATAATAAGTTTTTCATTGCTTCTTTCCTTTATTAATTCTTCTAGTTATTTTACTTCTTGTTGTAATAAACCTAATTAAACTTAAAAAAACCTAATCATAGTTGCATGTACATTAAATGATTAATTCCATAATCAAATTAGTGGCCTACATATTTCCTTCTGTCTCTTCCCACCCTAGTTTTCCTAGTTTCTCACAATAGTTGGTCAATTATTACACATCCCTTACAAGTGCTCAAGATTGGATCTCCCTAATATATTTACCAAAAATGTAGTTTGATAGTTAAAGTGAGGTATCATTTTAGTATTCCTCATTAGCCCCACCTTGTTACAACTCACATAGGGTAGGCCCTTTGCTTCCTTACTACCCCATGTCACTTAGCGAAACCCCTTTCCCTCCTCTACAAAAGAAAATGAGACATTGACCCTTATCCAATTTACGTTGAGACCTTGTCATGTTATCCCATTTACTTAGATATTTTACAAAATTAAATGAGACATTGTCTATCAATTTTGGGCACATGCCCATTTTCGAGAAAATAACGATGTGGGAGAAATACAACTGGCAGGAAAAGAAACATGTGGAAAGAAAATGCACATGCAGAGGAGGAAAGCATGCGAGGTGCGCATGAAATAAGACCTAACCATGTTAGGGTTAGGGTTTTGGTAAGAGGATGTAATGGATGGTGTTGTGGGGTATTCTACCCTACGGAATAATAAGCTAGGGCTCTAAACTTATACGCAGAAAATGACCCTTAAGACTTAACTTTTGACCTTCTACCCGAATCTGAAACCTCTTTCTTCACATGCATACAAGAGAAGAATAAACCAACCTTT
>ML782842.1:1054116-1087451 GCA_009831015.1 Picea engelmannii
CGCCCAGTGAGAAGTTAGGGCGCGGGTTGTTTGTTTTGAGTGGTTTTTGAGGAAATACTCAGCATGGCTTTGGCTAGGAAGAGGCATGAGTTGGCCTGATGCCAGGTAAACCTGTATGGTGCATTTTAGGGTTATAACAGATGGTAAGCCAAAAACATGCATAAATAGGTACCTAGGAGGTCTAGGTTGGGGTTGTTGTTGTTGTTGTTCTAAGACTCTTATTGGTTTTGGTTCGGATTTTTGGTTGGGGTTTAGAATGTCTGTAAAATACAATCTCATTTTGTAAGATGTTGAGATGAGGAGAGGAAATAAGGTATATCTTGAGGGTTAGATCACAGGTTGAGGATCCTGGTGTGATCTAGTTCGCCTCATTGTAGATCTCGACCCGTTTGATGGAGAGTTGTAATGTGCGCGGCACTGTAGTTTTGGAAACACCATAATAAAATAGCAGAGTAACCAAATATTTGTGGACATAGCCCAAGAGGGGGTGAACCATGGTAGATCATCTGTTATGTGATTGAATATTGCATATTTTCTTTACTGTCAATGATTAAATGTTAGACAAATGCATGAATGACTTAGTTAGATCTGCTATTTTACACGCATGAATAAGAATGACAAAATATTCAATATAAGAGAAATTTTAGAGTAAACAAATGAAGATCATAGAGTGTAATCCAAGATCCCCACTCATTCCTAGGCTGCAAGCACCTAAGCATTGTAGCCACCCATAAGAACTATCTCGGGTGAGACTGTGCAATGCATTCTGTGCGCTATGTTGCATTCTGGTTTACCAGGAGGGTCGATAGTTTTAGGGGTTTTTTTTGGAAACCATAGTAGATATGAACCCGGGTTAGCCGAAGAATGGTAGTTAGAGGAAATAAACAACCAATAAATGGTTCTGTTGTCGACTGAAACTGCATGGGATTGAGTGAGAGGGAGCTGCGAAAGAATCATGTAGAAAATGATAGTATAGAGGGGGATGTTCAGACCATGGAATCCAACGAAGGTGGAGATCAAAATATGGTTGAAGACAAAGGAGCTGGAGTTTTCACATAAAGACAAAAAACACCCTAAAATAACACCGCACAAATATTTGGACAAGTATGTATTTAGTGACTTGCATGAAGTGTTTTTCTGTGATTTCCCGCATGTACTGTAGGAGTGGCTATTAAGGTTGAAACAAAACCACCCTACAAATCGGATCACATAGTTAGAATGGAATCTGGTGGAGATCATGCATTTACAACAAGTAGACAAAAAATTCACACATGCAGTGGATTTATGGCTAGACAATATTGTCGTAGGCTTTATCATAGAATTTGCAGTAGATACCGTGAAGTCTTATAGTGCATTAGAGAAAGAGTTCTTGAAGGGACCTAGAGGTAGGTATATCAGATCGATGTATACTTCTATCAAGATTTTACTGTATAACAAAGGTGTAATGACAATGGCATCAAAAAAATAAACCTCCCTGTGTGCATTGGGGAGGGGTAGAAGAACTGACTAGAGCTGTACGGATGGAGGGGGAAATGGAGAAGGGAAAGAAGGAGGCCATGGACCCGATCATGATGGAGGAAGATCAGATCAAGAAGATAATGGAAATAACTAGAAATATGTGCAGTGGAGCACCCTACCAATATAATATGAATAATAAGAAGAGATCCATAGATGAGAGAGAGTGCTTGGCAAGTGATGAAGAAGAGGTAGAGGATCTTTGTGCTATGGAGAATATTGAGGAAATCTTGTGCGCAACATATGAAAGGAAGACATGTGGTCCAAGGGTAGGAACTGAAGGTAGAACTCCCATCCATGTCAGTGTTAGTGTGGAACCCATAAACCCATGTGCGACTAATCAACCAATAACAACACCACCATTTAGACAATTGAATTTCAGGGGAAGGAAGACAACAGGATGTACATCTAGTCAAGGCGCAACAACTAGAGGAGCCAATTCAGGAAGTAGTAGTCAAGTATCTACACCGCGCAGAGGTAGTAGTTCATCATTCAGGATGGCAGGTGATGATACCACCATCAGGTTACTAGAGTTCAAGGGTGAAGCATATGAGGACCCTAAGAAGCACTTGTTCATCTATGAGAACATCTGGGAAGAAAAACAGATAACAAATGAGGATACAAAACTTGCGCAGTTAGCTATCACACTAAGAGACCACACACTAGATTGGTACATGAGCTTAGTTGCAAACAGTCCACCAGTTAGCTATCACACTAAGAGACCACACACTAGATTGGTACATGAGCTTAGTTGCAAACAGTCCACCAGGAACAACTAGAATGATTGTATATATCAAGGATATGTTGATAAATGAATTCCATAAGCCTAGCTCAGAGGATCAGTACATGAATGAGATGATAGAGATCAGATAGAAACCACGATAATATGTGTGGGATATTGAACAGAGATTCAAACGATTGAAGGGAAAGTTGAAGTATGTCATGTCATATATGCAACATAGTCATTTGTTTGTGAATTCATTGCTAACACACTTGAAATACCCTTTGAGACAACATAAGTTTCAGACTCAGGAAGAGGTTCTACAGACAACCCTACAATTGGAAGAGAACCAATATCAAAAGACAGATCCAGTAATAGAGGAGTTGAAGGAGGATCTGAAGAATTTAACATTTCAACTGAACTAGAATAGGGGTAAGAACAAAAGAGACGTTGTTTGGTGTACCACATGTAGGATAGGAGGACACCACAATAATGAATTCCCAACATTCACGCGGTACATGGAAACATGACTACCAAACCATTTTCCATCGGGAGGACTATGGTGTGAGATATGTAAGACATAGGGGCATGATCCATATCATTTTCAATGATGCAAAAATACCAGACAGTGCCTAAGAGTTCATACTGCAACTTTTGCAAATCACTGGGCCATGATGACAAAGATTGCAGGACAATGGATCTGATTAGGGAAAGAAGATCATACACCTATAGGGTGCAGGAAGAAATGATGACAGGGAAAGTTGCACCACATTTTAACCAAGTACTAGCCCCATATAACACTGCACAACAAAAATCTAACACTGTGCAACCACAATACTATACTACACAACCACAGTGTAATCCCACGTAGTATAATTAGGTACCTCAGTACAACACACCGCGAGGAGATGGAGATGTCTACATAGGTGGAGGAAGAGGTCGAGGAGGATTTGGAAGAGGCAAAGGACTAGTGGTATGTCATAATTTTCAACAACTAGGACACTATGCAAGAGAATGTCCACTTCCACCTGCGACATGTATGTATTGTCACACATCAAATCATGACACAAAAGACTGTCCGACACTATTGGGGAAGATCCAAGAAATGAGAAATTAGAATAATCAGATTTTTCAATGGAATTTTACAGAAGTGAGGGATGATGGAAGAAATATCAACATAGTCACATGCAGAGGAGCTAAGATAGGAGATGACGCAGTACAACATGATCCAGCACAACACCAATGGGTGAAGAAGAATAATGAACCACTGAAACAGTTCAATGTGGGGAAAGAAAAAGAAATATTCAAGGAGGCAAGACAAGAGTTCCTTAAGAAATATATTGCATCAACATCAACCACACAACACACTCAGAACGTACTAATGTAAAAAATGCCTTCATCACTGGACCACACCCATGAAGCACAACCTTTCAGACAAGTAAGTACCATAAAGGCTTTTCTGCAATCCCGTGTTAAACTACTAAATGATTCATCATTTGTTAAAGTATTACAAAATATGTTAGAAATATGTAACACATACATAGAGGGATAGCTAGAGCAGAAAATAGTTAATCACTTGTGTACAAGGAGGAGGACAAGCAAAGAATTCAGACTGAATTCCAACATTGAAGATTTCAACATGGGGGATATTATACTAGACTTGGGATCTGAAGTAAATGTGTTACCCAAGAATACATGGCAATGTATGGGGGAGACCAAATTAGGCTACTCACCTATCTAGTTGAAACTAGCAAATCAACATAGAGTTCTGCCAATTGGAAGGCTAAAGGTTGTGGCAGTAGACATGGATGGAGTGCGCAGTGAAGTCGATTTTGAAGTGATAGAAATAGTGGATGGCACAACACCTTATCCATCATTTCTTGGCTTGGATTAGGCATTTGAAAACCATGCCATAATCAATTTTAAGACAAGGAAGATAACATTCGATTCAGAAGAATACATAGTCATTGCGCCACTAGACCCATCAGAAGGAGAAAGGTTTGTAGAATCCACTTGCTTAGACCTAGAGGAAATAAACCAGTTATACAGAACCACCGTGCATGAAGAATATTATGTGAATCCAACTACAGATGGGGTACTCAGTTGGAGAAGTATCACATAATGTGCTTTAGACTCAGATACAGGGTTGGAAAATTGGCAGCAAAGATTACATGAAGTATCCACAAGAAGGTGCGCAAGAATAAACCATGCAGTAAGATGGGTGGGTACAGAAATAAGAGAACCTCCCAATTTCTATGTCATTAATGATTCATAAGAATTCCTATTATCCCTAGACATAACACTCAAGGAAACACCTACAAGATGGTGGAGTGCACACAAAGAAAAAATTAAGGACTGGTATCAATGCAAACGACTACTGCGCATTAGATTCAGTGTAGAGCATAAGAGAAGAGTGATGCAGAGATATGATGGACAAGGCTCACCACTGAAACATTTGGAGAAGTGAAGAACATTATGGACGATGACACCACTAGAAGAATGGCCTCATCACTTTATTCATACACTAGAAGGAATTCCAGAAAACTGGTATGTAGATCAGGAATTGTGCAGAGGCACTGCAGAATGAACAACATTGAAAAAGAATTTTGTGGTAACTTTCTCATTTGAACATGAGAACCCCAACATGGATTTAATGCTCAAGAAGATAAGAGGGGTAATATTCATCTAGGAACCATAGGTGGAACACATAACATAATACCAGCAACAAAATAGAAAAACAGTGAAAGAAATATTGTCATGCTATCATGTGCAGGAAGAAGCACCAGATGAAGACCCACACAATATCCAAATTATAGAAATTGAAGGATAAAGAGAGGTGGAAGGCCCATCTCTGGAATCATAAGTATTTTCTATGCCAATCAAGGTGAAGAAAGTAAATATTGGGACAAATGATAATCCCAAAATGGCCAGTATTGGAGACTACTGGGATGAACAAATAGTAGAAAGAATAACAGAGTTACTGCACGAATACAATGACATGTTCCCAACAACCTTTACAGAGATGAAAGGAATAACAATAGATCTAGGAGAGATGAATATACCTCTCAAACCTGAGGCTAGATCTGTCAAAGAGAGAAACAAGAAAAGAAACAAGGAGGGATAAGGATCTGTGTAGATCTCAGGAAATTGAATGATGTTTGCCTACATAACCCTTTTCCGACCCCTTTCACAGATGAGGTATTAGAGAATGTTGGAGGCCAAGAAGCATACTCATTCACAGATGGATTCTCAGGTTACCATCATATCAATATAGCTCCCGAAGACAGGTACAAGATCACTTTTTCCACAGAATGGGAATCCTACCAGTACAAACTCATGCCTTTTGGGCTGAAGAATGCACCAACTATATTCTCAAGGGTAGTCATAGCTACTTTCAAAGAATTCATCCATCAGTTTTTAGAAGTATACCTGGATGATTGGATAGTATACAATATGTTGAAGGACCATGTAGAGGTGTTAAGGATAATGTTGGAAAGGTGCAGACAATGTCAGATATCATTAAATATCAATAAGTTCATATTTGGGACACCTTTTATAATACTATTGGGACACATAGTGTGAAAACAAGGTTTTCTAGTAGATTCTGCCAAGATTGCATTGATTGTTAATTTACCACCACCGAAATCAGTGCATCAGTTGAGAGAAAAATTGAGGCACATAGAATACTACAGGAAATTCACAAAGGATATGCACATATCACTGCGCCAATGGAGAAATTGTTGAAGAAATATACTAAATTCCAGTGGAATGAGGATTTTCAAAAAGGGTTGGACACCTTGAAAGAGAATATGGTAACATCACTTATTCTTCTATTTCCAGATTGGAAGAAGACATTTCATGTGCATGTAGATGCATCAGCCATAACAATTGGAGTTATTCTGGCACATCCAGGAGTATGAGAGTTAAACCATCCTACAACATTTGCAAGCATAAAATTGTCAGAGTCAGAGGATAACTAAAATACTATAGAAAGAGAAGGCCTGGCAATGGTATATGCACTGCAGAAGTTCAGACACTATCTACTTGGGAAACACCTTAAGATGTTCATAGATCATTTTCCCCTCAAATACCTAGTCAACAAGACATTGTTGGTGGGGAGAATCTGTAGATGGTTACTATTGTTTTTGGAATTTAACTTTTTAGTGATAATCAAACCAGGGAATTTGAATGCATGACCTAATCACCTGTCGAGGATCACCAATGAAGAGGAACCTACAAATTTAGAGGAAAACGTCCTTGATGCACAATTATTTTCAGTCCAAGTAGACGATAAATATTTTTCTGACATCATTGAATACTTGAGTACAGGGACTGCGCCACAAGAATTCAACACTGCACGGAAGAAAAATCTGGTAGTCAGAGATGCATACTATCAATTTATTGCAGGACACCTATACAATATGGGCGCAGATAACATTCTGAGAAGATTTGTCCTAGAGCATGAGAGGCCTAATATTTTAGCAGAGGCTCATGATGGAATAGTTGGAGTACATTATGCAGGAAAAACTACCACATGGAAGGTATTGCATGTAGGACTATGGTTGCTAACCATTCACAGAGATGCAAAGGACTACTGCTAGAGATGTGATGTATGTTAGAGGGTTGGTAAACTTAATAGACAAGATGAGATTCCCCTAAGACCACAAGTAGCCTTGCAAGTATTCAAAAAATGGGCAATAAACTTTGTGGGACCAATTAATCCACCAACAAAGAGGTCAGAAGCAAGGTACATCATTACTGCGATAGAGTACATAACGAGATGGGTAGAAGAAACACTAGTAAAATATTGCAGTGTAGAGACATCATCACACTTCCTATTTGATGCCCAAGGATTTTGGTGAGTTACCAAGGCACTCACTTCATCAATAATACTATCAAGGCTATGAATGAGGAGTTTGAAGACTATCATCAAAAGAGTACACCATATCACCCTCAAGCAAATGGAACAGTGGAAGCCTTTAATAAGATCCTACAGAATGATTTGACAAAGATCTGCAATGTCAACAGGGATGATTGGGATTTGAAGATACCAGTAGTATTATGGGCATACAAGACTACAAGGAAAAAGTTGACAGGACAGACACCATTTAAGTTGGTTTATGAACAAGAAGCAGTGGTACCATTAGAATTCTTGGTACCTAGCCTACGCGTAGGAACAATCACCAACATGATAGAACGAGGTATAGTAAAACAAAGGCTAAGTCAGCTAATGTAGATGGAAGAAGATATGATCCTATAAGGATTGCACCAAGAAGTACATAAAGAAAGAGATAAATCTTGGCATGGGAGACATATCAAGAGGAAGAGTTTCAAGGAGGGAGACCCAGTCTTGGTGTATAAAAGTAAATTTCTCCAGCATCCATGAAAATTTAGAATACATTGGTTGGGACCATACGAAGTGAATATTGTCAGAGATGGGGGATCTGTAGAGTTGAAAGATTTGGGAGGCACAAAACTGAGAGGAATGATCAATGGGAGTTGACTGAAACTGTATAGGGACAGTCGACCTCCTAGTACTTAGAAAGATAAAATGCAGTAAGAAGATATGTACATAGTGTATTATAGTAGAAGTTAAGAGAGATAAAAGGAGAAAAATAAGTAAAAAGAAGAAAAAGAAGAAAAGCCATAAAATAAAAATAGGTCGACGTGCATGGAAGGTCTTGATAGAATATAACTGCTAGAATAGAACAAAGCACTGCAAGAAAATCAGGGATGGAAAACACTGTGTGCAGGAGGGAAGTTAACGGTTAGAAAGGCACAATGCGCAAGAAACAGAAAAAAAAGTGAAAAAGTGACAACTGTCAGTGTGGCACAACTATCACTTCTTCATCCCACTGTAAAGTCAGAAAAAGGGGGGAAAGAAACCCAATGTGTTAATTGATAAGGAGAATAATGTAGAGCCGAGTGGAAGAGAGATAGAGTGCAAATTTGTGCTAGCCTCTATTGATTTGGAAGTCTGCAATCTGGATTTCCTCACGATGTCACCACCGAGATTTGGAGCACCAAGAAGAACCGGATGAAACACACAGAGTAACACTTGGGTGCCACAAAATGGAACAAATGATATGCCCACAGTGGTGGATGTGGACGAAATCCACACACTCGATTATGAGCCAACCAAAATACATGTGGAAGAGGAACAAGAACCTTCATAGGATCCCAAGCAGCTGGAAGAGGACGTTGAAAGGATGAAATCTGATGCGTCCAGGGGGAAAGGGCCACAACAAGAAGAACATGCCACATGCTCGATGCAGCAGGGCCTAGAACCCAAAGAGCAGCATAAAATAGGGCACCAGGACACACCAATATTAGGGGTATCATCCCCACAAGAAAGAAAGAAGGTGCGAGCAGAAAGAAGTGCGCAGGACATACAACACATAGGAAGAACTAGCCATGGTAATGTTGAAGATCCCCAAAGGTGTAAAGGAGGACGACGAGATGGTAGGAGGTGTCAATGGAATCAAATACTCTGACCATGATGTTTCTGAAGCCATAAAGTTCCCAGATTTGGAAACACAAAGCTATTTGGAGAGCACAGGAGAAGGCCCATCAGGCGCACCACTGGTCGAGCCTACACAGTAGATCCTAGGAGTATACAACACCAACAAAATGAAACTACTAGAAATACCACACTTTGGGTGTGGTAAACACATAAATGAATGTGTAAAGAAGCTGCTAGAGAGGGTGCATAGAGAAATCTTATGGATGGATAGGCTAGTGCCTATCAATTTCAACCTCATCGCAGTAATTACAGGGCTACCCACAGATGGGGAGAAGCTAGAAAATAACCTAGAAGACAAAACAAGGAGAAATCCATCTCAGATGAGATCAAAGAAAAGTATGGCGTAGAGAGGGGTAACAGGGGTATCGGGATCAACAACATCAATGATCCCACGACACCATTTGCAACACGACTGTTGGGTTGCAAATTAATGCGCAAGTACAGAAAGGAATAAGTACCTTTAGGAGCAGTAGCATATGAAATGCAATGCACGAAGGGGAGCTCGATGAGATGGGCCCCTTATCTACTAAACACATTCCTTGAATACTGTAAGGATGCATAAGACTGGGGCTCTGAGTTCCACTATTTGTGGTTACTCATCCTCATTTCACTTATGGGGTGGAAGGAAACCGCATACAGTCCATTCTTGCCAAGGACACGAAAATGTGGCGTAGCACGCTACACATCCCTTCACTGTACAACTGATCCTAAAATAGAGTCATAGATACATGGAGGATTCCCACACAAACTGTCCAGGAGTTTGTGCAGATAGAGAACTTCCAGGCATCGCACCACAGTATGTGGCTACAAGAAAAGAGGGATCCAACTATTGGCCCTTGGTTATGGAAGAAAGCGAAGATCGAGGAAGAAAAGGTCAAATGTGAACTACGCGAGAGACACAGTGACTGTCACCGGGTCGAAGTAAGCAAAAGAGCAGAAACGATGGAGCGAAGTACGGAAAAGCAAGTTGTTGAATGAGGAGATGAGGGATGACATATAAACAAGAGAAAAGAACCGTAGACAAATCATCAAGCAGAGAAAGCCATCATTGGATGCTTTGTAGAACCGCATGAGAAGGGAGGAAAGATAGGCTGGCGAAGCCCTGAAAAGGCAGGTCAAGTTGACCTAGGGTTTTAGACACCTAGGGTTTTGGGTAATTAGGGTTTTGATACCTAGGTTTTGACTTAAGGCTATCGGTGAGGAACTATAATGTATAAATAGAGGTCGAGAGGACCTAGGTCGGGTCGGTACTAGTGTTGGGTGTAGATAATGATTGTTGTTTGAGAGATTATTGTACTGTGAGAGAGAGGAGTGCTGAGAGTGAGAGCCTTCTGGTATTGTAAGATCTTCAGCTAGGTGCGAAGATCAACTCCTGTAGCTGGGTGCGCAGGAAGGTGGGTGATAGAGAGAAGAAGAGAGAAGATCTTCTGACTAAGAGCATAGATCAGAACTATAAGCTTTACCTTAAAATATCATAAGTACAGCTTTGTGGACATAGACCTAGAGAGAGGGTGAACGACGTATATTTTTTGTTGTATGTGTGATTGATGCTTGGATATTTGTCATTTTTATACTGTTATTTGCATTATTGTGTTAGATCAGATGTATAGCTGCGTAGATTAGATCTAGCTGATAAGAGATATATGAATGCTGCATTATTGTTGTACTAGTTCCACTTGATATTCCCCTGGTTGTAGACATCTCTGTCCTGCAACCCCCCTCTTAGATGCTTCGGGTGAGAATTCATCTACTTCGCAGGTGTTGCGGAAAGGGTTGGTAGTTAGGGTTTTGTTGGTGCGCTGTTGAAGTGTTGAACCCTGGGTCTGACCCTATGCCAACAAATGGTCCCGTTGTCGGGACAAGAATATGTTTAAGGGAATGTCAAGGTGGTTCCCATCAAGGATCAAGATTCAAAAGTGGATAGAGGATCAAGAGAGGGACTTCGTTGAAGCCCAAAAAAAGAACCCTAAACTGAGTATTGAAGATTGGGTACAAAGATACATCTTCACTGACATTCACGATATCTTATTTGGGGGGATCCACCACAAGTTGTTTGAATGGTTGGCTAGGTTAGCCGATACCCAGTTCGAGATTAGATCTAGACCTCCTGTGGTTTGGACGCCGGCACTGATCCAGAAGGTCAAGAGAGTTGACAACGTTGTATCCAGAGCAGTAGATCATTGGTTTGATAGTACCATTGGAGGGTATATCACCGAGTTTGTTGTTGACATAACATAATCGTATAGCCAAGCCGAGAGATACTTTTTCAAAGGACCTAGAGGAAATTTTTTGCACTTTCTGAAGCTGAGAATCAAGATGCTCTTGCATGAAAACCACATCTTGAAGATGTCGTAGATTGGTAGGACTTGAAAAGGCTAATGTTCAAGATCTTGGACAACGACAGTGACACAGAAGGAGGACATATGCACAGTGGGAAAGTATTTCGAGGGGTTCACCTTGAGAACTTGTTTAAGCAAAACTACAGAGAAGAGGGTTTCTACAGTGGAGAAGAGGTAGATCTAACCGATGAAGAACATTCAGAGCCTACCAGAACAGAAGAAGGGGAAGCTGAAGAACTTTGCCAAAATGATCCAGAAACCTCAGGAACTGCACAGACTATTGAAGTAAGTAACATTAATCTTCCGATTGTCTCAACAGTACTTAGCGGTCAGAATAGTCAGAACCACCAGAGTGCTCAGAGCACTTTTATTGGTAGCTTAGTATCTACTTAGACAAGAAGTCTAGTCATATCTATGGAAGATGAAATGAGGCTCCCTATATTTAGAGGAGATGGATCTGAAGATCCAAATTAGCATTGGTTTCTGTGTGAAGCGGTATGGAATATTAACAGTATCACTGACAAAGCCATCTAGAGAACCCAGTTCAACACTATGCTAAGGGACCACGCACTGAGCTGGTACATGAAACTTGTCCAAGGACTGGCATAGCCTAATCCACTGAATGAGATCAAGAATGCACTGATTGCAGAGTTTAAGAAACCTAAGTTGGATTCACAATGTATTACAGAGCTAAAATAAATCAAACAAAGGGTAGCAGAACCTATTTGGGAGTTCGACCAGAGATTCAAGACCCTATCAGGCTGATTAACTTTTTAGATCCCCGATGAACAGAAAAAAGAATGGTTCATCACTGTGATGTTACCACACATCAGAGTCCCTCTAATGCAACAAAATATTGCATCGCAGGCAGAAGCCTTGGAAATTGCCATGAAGCTTGAATCAACACCTATGGGAGAATCGAGCTCAGGCATGAGCCAGATCTTGCGTCAACCAACCAGTTTGTATTTACAGGTTGAGGATATAAAGAAAGATAATGGAGAAGACAAAAGGGAAGATGTATGGTGTGTGAGATGCGGATTAGAAGGTCATGATAAGGAACACTATCCCTTATTTCATGAGTATTTGGCCTCAGGAGCACCGAGCCCCTTGAAGCAAGTTAACCTGCCCTGGTGTGATGTGTGCAGAGATAGACATCACCCAGGTGAGTGCTATTACTTGCAGAAGTATGTTTAGACACCCACAAACATGTACTGCACATTCTGTAAATTAGTAGGGCATGATGATCGAGATTGTAGAGATTACGACCTCATGCATGAGAAGTCTAGAGATATATACAAGATTCAGGGCGAAGTATAGCAAGAAGGAAATAATCCGCAGTACAACTCTCCAGAGAGAGGAAAATTTACTCCTTGTGGTGGATACAGAGGAGGAGGAGGAGGAGGAGGTATGGGCCGAGGCCGAGGTCAAATAATCCGTTATATTTGCCTGCAGCCAGGACACTTAGCAAGGGATTGTCAGAACCCTTGCATAACCTGTAGTTATTGTAACTCTTTTGAGCATGTCATAGAAGAATGCCCTGTGCTACTAGATAAGGTTCAGGAAAGACGAGGACCCCAACAGAACCCACAAGTACAACTGATATATACTGAACCTCGTGGAATCGAACCTAGAGTTGCTGTCATTACTCAAGGAGGTGCTGCTACAAGAGAGGATAGAACAACCCAAAGAAAGATCGTAGAAGAGTCAGGTATCAGGAAAGCTGAGGAGAAGACTCAGGCTTTTGATGCAAAGAAAGAAAGACGAATCTTTGAGGAAGCAAGACAGGAGTTCAAGAGGAACCAAGGATCCTCATCTAGAACACAACCAGAAGTAAAAGAGTATGGAATGCCTCAGGAATTTGATCAATCGGCTGCGCATAAAGAAGGAAAATAATTAAGTACGCTCATCGACTTTCTGTACACTTGTCTTAAATTAATTCAGGATGATAAAGCTATACAAGAGTTACAAAACCTAATCAGGCAGTATGAGCTAGGAAAGGTAGACCCCTTGCTGAATAGGGCAGTACACCATATTGGTAAGAAGAGAATAACAAACAAAGAATTACATTTGAATGCTCAAATAGGCGAGTACGATATAGACTATGTGGTCCTCGATTTAGGGTCGGAGATCAACGTCATGACGAAGCAAACTTGGGCACTCATGGGAAAACCCAAGTTGATATACTCTCCGATCAGGCTTTGCATGGCTAATCAACAAGCTGTCAGTCCATTTGGACAATTAGAGCATGTCCCCGTAGACATCGATGGAGTTAGAACCTTTGCAGACTTTGAGGTAATTGAAATTGTTGATGATAGCTACCCTTACCCTACATTACTAGGAATTGATTGGGCCTTCAACAATTCTACTATGGTCGATTTAAAGAAAAGATGCATGGCATTTGAAGGATATGGCCTTAGGTTCATTGAACCCTTATATCCAGATGAATGTCCGTGGTATACATAGCCCATCAGAGAAGAAGACTACGCATACAAGCTGGAAAACATCTATAAATTAACAGCCAGACAACAAGATTACATTAACCCTACTGCCGATGGGAATCTAAGATGGTGAAGTGACAACGCGTGTTCATCAGACTCATAAGAAGCATTGGAGAACTGGCAGAACCAGATGTATGAAGTATCCACAAGGAGATGTTCTCGACTGACCAGAGAAGTTTGCTGGATTGGTACAACAACAAGTAACTTACCTACCTTTGATGGTTTGAATCCTCTAGAATCCTTCTTCATGGAATTTGAAACAATTGTACCAGCACAACAGAGCTTGTTGGCTATGGACGAGGCTCTGAAAGCTACACCAGCAAGATGGTGGGGGACATATAAAAGCAATATCACAGACTGGATACAATGTCGAACCTTGATGACAGCTCGGTTTTCAACGCAAGTAGGAAGCTGTGAAGTGAGGTAAACAGGTCGAAACTGCCCAAAGGACCATGTACGAAGCTGCGAAGAGGCTTGGAGTGACATTCCTCGAGAACAATGGGTACACAAATTCATTAACATGCTAGACACGACCCTTATTAACTGGTACCTTCAAGCAGAACTGTGCCTTATCACCACCGATTGGGAAGGTATGCTTCAGAATTTTGTAACCAACTTTTTATTTGAAAGTGAATTTCCCTCAATAGATAAAGCATTAAAGATTGTGAGGTAGAAATTATTTAAAGAGTCATCTAGCCTCCATTTGGAGCAAGAAGAGGATGAATGGACTACGCCATTCCATAAATTACAAGGATGTTACAACATTAATCCCAACTAAGATGATGATCCGAGGAAGGTAAACATCGCTGAGACAGAAGGCCACAGGGATGTGGAAGGACTAGGAGTTGAACTACCATTCATTGGACAAAAGATCAAGATAAAGAAAATTAATATTGGGACAGAGGAGACACCGAAGCTTGCCAATGTCGGAGATTACTGGGATGCTGCTACCATCGACAAAATTATGGTATTAGTGCAAGAGTATCAGGACTTATTTCCAACCAAGTTCACTGATATGAAGGGTATCAAAGGACGTATGGGAGAAATGAGAATACCTTTGAAACCAGGTGCGAAGCTAGTCAAGAAAAAACCCTACAGATTGAACTTGAAATATAAGGAAAAAGTGAAGATTGAGCTTGACAGAATGCTGGAAGCAGGGATTATTGAACCTGTCGAAGAGTCGGAGTGGATCAGCCCTATGGTAGCACAAGACAAGAAGACAGGCGAGATTAGAATATGTGTGGACCTCAGAAAGTTGAACGATGCCTATTTGCATGACCCCTTCCCTACACCATTCACAGATGAAGTATTAGACAATGTGGGAGGCTAGGAGGTATATTCTTTTACATATGGGTTTTTAGGATACCATCAGATCCGGATTGCCAAGGAGGACCACCACAAGACCACATTTGCCACAGAATGGGGATCCTACCAATACACAGTGATGCCATTTGGACTAAAGAATACCCCGACCATATGTTCTAGGGTGGTGGTCGAAGCATTCAAAGAATTTTTGCATAAGTTTTTAGAAGCCTATTTTGATGACTGGACTGTTTTTAGTTTGCTGAAAAATCATGTTGAATGTCTAAGGCTAATGTTGGATAAATGCAGGCAATGCCAAATTGCTTTGAATTTGAAGAAGTGCATCTTCTTCTCACCATTTGGATTATTATTAGGTCATATTGTATGCAAGAAAGGATTGTTGGTGGCCCATTCAAAATTTCAATTATAGTTGATTTTCCACCTCCTACCTCAGTCAAACAACTGTGTACTGTGCTAGGACATACTAGCTATTATAGGAAATTTATTAAAGGATATGCTCAGATTACTGTGCCAATGGAGAAGTTATTAAAGAAAGAATGTCAGTTTGGTTGAACAGAATAATGCCAACAGAGCTTCGACACACTGAAACAAAAGATGGTGACTGCGCCTATTCTAGTCTTTCCAGATTGGAGCCAAGAATTTCATGTGTATGTTGATGCGTCTTCCATTGCATTAGGAGCAGTACTAGAACAACCTAGAGAAGGGGACATTGATCATCCATTAGCATTTTCCAGTAGAAATCTATCTACAACTGAAATCAATTACACTACTACAGAGAGAGAAGGATTAGCCATGGTGTACGCGCTACAAAAATTCCGCCATCACTTACTAGGAGGACACTTTAAAATGTTTACTGATCACTCTATGCTGAAGTATCTGGTCAACAATCCAGTGTTGGGGGGGAGAATATGCATATGTCTTCTCCTGTTTCAAGAATATGACTTTGAGATCATAGTTAATCCAGGAAGAATGAACAAGGGACCTGACCACCTGTCGCGGTTGGAACATGGCGAAGAGCCCACTAGTCTAGACGATACACTACCGGATGCACAACTGCTCGTCATCAGGAAGATGGATGACCACTTCACAGACATAGTCCAATTCCTATCAACAAGAATGTCTCCAAGTGAGTATACAATTTCCCAGAAGAAACAACTAGTAGTGCACATTGCAGACTTTTCACTAATATCTGGTCAGCTATATAAGATGGGACCTAATGAGATTCTAAGAAGATGTGTGATGGAGGCAGAGCACCCACTAATCCTCACAGAATCTCATGAAGGCCTTGCAGGAGGACATTATGCAGGCAAAACAACATCGCAAAAGGTTTTGCGAGCTGGCCATTGGTGGCCTACGTTACACACATACGCTAAAGAGTATACCAGAGCCTATGATGTATGCTAGAGAGTTGGAAAACCATCCATAAGAGACAAAATGCCACTAGCACCACAGATGACCCTACAAGCATTTGAAAAATGGGCCATTGACTTCATGGGACCTATAAACCCACTAGGAAAGCACATAAGAGAAAGGTATATTATCACTGCAACAAAATACCTAGCTAGATGGGCCGAAGTAAGAGCACTCAAGGACTATAGTGCAACTACAGCCGCACGTTTTATATTTGATGACATAATAACCAAGTTTGGATGCCCTAAGATCCTTATGAGCGATCAAGGTACTCATTTAATCAATAAGATAGTTGAAGCTCTGAATGAAGAATTTGCAGTCCACCATCAGAAGAGTACATCTTACCATTCGCAAGAAAATAGAACGGTTGAAGCATTTAACAAAATCTTGGAGACAAAATTGACAAAGATTTGTAGTGTGAACAGGGATGACTGGGATTTAAGAGTACCAACAATACTTTGGGCTTATAGAACCACTTGTAAGAAATTAACAACACAGATCCCTTTCAAGTTGGTTTATGGTCTCGAAGCTATTGTCTCGATGGAGTACTTGGTACCGAGCTTAAGAATTGCTGCATTTACAGACATGGATGATACTGGCGTTGTTCGTGAGAGGCTTGCCTAGCTGGTTGAACTAGAAGAAGATAGATTTATGGTAGGATTCCATCAGCATGTACAGAAGGAAAGAGAGAAGGCCTATCATGACAGACACATCAAGAAGAAGGCATTTAAGCCAGGTGATTTAGTACTGGTGTATGACAGTAAATTTATAAGACATCTAGGGAAGTTCAGAACGCATTGGCTTGGACCATATGAGATCGCCTATGTTATAGAAGGAGGATCTGCGCAACTGAAGACATTGAAGGGAGAATGGAAAGAGGGATTAGTAAATGGGAATCGACTGAAGTTGTACTATGACAACCAGTTGCCTCACAACTCTTAGTAAAGGAAAGGGAGAAAATGGTCTAGGTACCAGGTGTAGTTGAAACTGGGTACCAGACACAGAAAAGAAAGTCTGCACAAGGATGGGAAGAAAACATTTAGCAGAAAGAAAAGGATGCACTCCGCAGTTCAAAGTCGAAGTGACATGGAAGGATCAGAACTGAAGTGACTTGGGATGAGTCATAGGTAAGTGTTGGGGGGCTATTGGCCCCTGGTTATGGAAGAAAGAGAATATCGAGGAAGAAAAGGTCAAACGCGAACTGCGCGGGAGACATGGTGACTGTCACTGGGTCGAAGTAAGAAAAAGAGAAGAAAAGATGGAGTGAAGTATGGAAAAGCAAGTCGTTGAATGAGGATATCAGGGATGACAGATCAACAAGAGAAAATAACCGTAGACAACTTAGCAAGCAGAGAAAGCCACCTTTGGATGCTTTGGAGAACCACGCGAGAAGGGAGGAAAGACAGGCTGGTGAAGCCTTGAAAAGGCGGGTAAGGTTGACCTAGGGTTTTAGACACCTAGGGTTTTGGGTAATTAAGGTTTTTACACCTAGGTTTCAACCTAAGGCTGTCGGTGAGGGACTATAATGTATAAATAGAGGTCAAGAGGACCTAGGTCGGGTCAGTACTAGTGTTGGGTATAGATAATGATTGTTGTCTAAGAGATTATTGTATTGTGAGAGAGAGGAGTGTTGAGAGTGAGAGCCTTTTGGTATTGTAAGATATTCAGCTGGGTGTGAAGATCAAGTCCTGTAGCTGTTTGCATAGGAAGGTGGGAGAGAGAGAGAAGAAGAGAGAAGATCTACTGACTAAGAGCGCAGATCAGAACTGTAAGATTTACCTTAAAATATCATAAGGACAGTTTTTTGGACATAGCCCTAGAGAGAGGGTGAACCACGTATATTTTGTGTTGTATGTGTGATTGATTCCTGTATCTTTGTCATTGTTATACTGCTATTTGCATTATTGTGTTAGATCAGATGTATAGCTACGTAGAGTAGATCTAGCTAATAAAAGATATATGAATGCTGCATTATTGTTGTACTAGTTCCACTTGATATTCCCCTGGTTGTAGACATCTTTGTCCTGCAACCCCCCTCTTATATGCTTCAGGTGAGACTTCATCTTCTTTGCAGGTGTTGCTGAAAGGGCCTGTAGTTAGGGTTTTGTTGGTGCACTATTGAAGCATTGAACCCTGGGTCTGCCCCTGTGCCAACACCAACCAAGGAGTGGTTGCAGTTGAAGTATTGCGTAACAATGCAAGATATCTAGATGGAGGTCTAGGAATGGGGTGAGGAGTGGAGAACACCAACAATCCCAAGGATGGTTCCAGGAGCACAAACAAGGACACAGGACAAAAAATTCCTTGCGCAGAAGATAGGCACAAACGATGCAAGAAAAAAGAAAAATACGACACAGAGCCAAGAAAGGGGAAGTAGTCCCATACAGAAGAAAACTAGAATGAAGAAGAAATCCCAATGTGGCTCTACACAGGGACCACCGCACATAGAGCATACAACAAGAGAAACAACAGAACGAGTGTGCATGGAAGACATGCAGACGGAGACAAAATAAATATCGATGGAAGAAGGAGAAGGGAAGGATAAAGGCATGGATACACAAATTCCAAAAGCATCTGAACCATCAAAGGCCCAAAGGAAGAGAACATGGGAGAAAACAAGCAACTCTAGAAAGAAGGTTAAGGCCCACAAGAAACCCATGGTGACATCATTGATGACAGACGATGTGGATTTGATAGCCACGACAGTGGAAGATCGATTGTTAGAGGTGTGGGAAAATGCCGAAAATCATAGAGCTTCAATTTTGGAGAAAATACAAGAGGTGAAAACTACATTGGAGTCGTTGAAGGTTAGGACAGAGAATCAACAACATAAAGAAAACAACACTAGCTAAAGAAGGGGCACTAGTGGGAGAGACAATGCATATCATGGCGCAGGAGAGCATAAACTTCTAGATTACTCCCGAAATGTTGTTTATAGACGAGGAGACAACACAAAGGCCATTGAAGGAAATTGAGATGTTGGACTTGGCATTTCCCAAGATTCCATCCAAAGCATTGTACAGATTACAAGTGAGCGTCACATAGGAGATTTAGTCCAGAGCAAGTTCTGATGCAACAAAATTACAATTGACGGAGGAAGACAACACCTCATTGAAGGAGGCACTTATCTAGGAAGGGTAGGAGAAAAAAATGGCGTAACAGAAGGTGGATGAAATGGAAAATTGGGTACACGTAGTATTCCAAGCCATCTCAGATAGAAAAGGAGTACATGGAGTGTCAACGCAAGAGAAAATGCAGAAGATAGTGAAGACACTGCAACACTACAAGGACCATATCAAAGAACTAGAGGAGCGCGCAGTTCCCACAACTCCTCTAGAAGTCAGAGTGCAAAGAGAGCAAGATGTGACAACTTCTGCATAAAACATCACACAAAACATACATAGGATGAGAGAACTATTGGATAAGAGCACCCAGATATGGACACAACATATAGAGGATGGGAGATTACAAGAGCTACAGGGGAAGGAGGACAAAATACATGCAGCCATAGTATACTTCAAACAACGACAGAGAATGATGTCATTGCCAGAAAAGATCGAGACTACCACAGAGATGAGACTTTACAGGAGGAGGAAAAGGCAGTACATGCATAGAAGATGGTGCGATAGGCTCAGTTGGAGCCCCTGTAAGAAAAGGCAGAGAAGCTGGTCGTCGAGATCGATGCAAAAAAACTAAATGTAGTTCGCAAAGGCATGGAAGGAGGAGAGTTGCTACGAAATCCAATCATCGTGTAGCTCATGGAAGATATGGTTGAAAGGAGTAGTCAGTCTCAGGAATAGTGCCAGAGAATCACTGAGATGTATGACGTGCTGGCACAAGCAGTGACAGATGCTGGAGTTCGGCAGTGACTCGGTGTCAGTGTTGGTGGCCTGTTGGGTGTAGGCCCATTTTGGAGAAAAGCACGACGTGGGAGAAATACAACTGGCAGGAAAAGCAACACGTGGAAAGAAAACGTGCATGCATAGGAGGAAAGCATGGGAAGCACGCATGAAGGAATACCTAACCATGCTAGGGTTAGGGTTTTGGTAAGAGGATGTAATGGTCGGTAGGCCAAAATATGTATAAATAGGTATCTAGGAGGTCTAGTTCGGGGTTGTTGTTGTTGTTGTTGTTCGAAGACTATTATTGGTTTTGGTTCATGTTTTTGGTTGGGGTTCAAAATGTCTGTAAAATCTGATCTCATTTTGTAAGCTGTTGAGCTGAGGAGAGGAAATAAGATATATCTTGAGGGTTATATCACAAGCTGAGGATCCTGGTGTGATCTAGTCCACCTCATTGTATATCTCGAACTATTTGATAGAGAGTTGTAATGCGCGCAACAATGTAGTTCTAGATACACCATAATAAAATAGCAGAGCAACCAAATCTTTGTCGATGTATCCCATGAGGGGGTGAACCACAGTAGATCATGTGATATGTGATTGAATATTGTGTATTTCATTTACTATCAATGATTAGATGTTAGAAAAATGCATGAATGACTTAGTTAGATCTGTTATTTTACATGCATGAATAAGAATGACATAATATTCAATATAAGTTGAATGTTAGAGTAAACAAATGAAGATCACATAGTGTAATCCCAGATCCCCACTCATTCCCACGTTGCAAGCACCTGAGCATTGCAACCACCCATAAGAGCTATCTCGGGTGAGACTGTGCAGTGCATTCTGTGCACTGTGTTACCTTCTGGTTTACTAGGAGGGCCAATAGTTTTAGGGGGTTTCGTTGGAAACCATAGTAGACATGAACCCAGGTCAACCCAAGAATGGTGGTTAGAGGAAATAAACAACCAAAAATCATCATGATCTACTAAATCTTGGCATAATTATGAAATACAATGTGCTTTTTAACAAGGATTTGGTTGTGAATGGTAGGAGAGGTAGTCCACCAAATACATCTACTAAAGGTACCATACTTACCAATACGCATATTTAATGCATGAGAATCCAAAGTTCTAGTATAAATAGGGAAATCATGTATCAAGGTGAATTCAAATCAATTTAAAAAAGGAGGTGCACAAGAAATGGAGTAATGCACAATATACAAAGCACAAAGATAGAACACAATTTTGAAGGAAATGTGCTAAAAATGCACATGTGGCAAGCTGGTGAGAGACACCTAAACAAAATAAGATTGCTTGAGGATAAATCAAATAGAGTCAATGTACAAACATATAAAAGAAAGAAACAACTTTGCATACTAAAAAAGAAGAAAAATGCACAAAGAACAACATCAGTGTGACCATGCAAATTAGTGTAAAAGGAAACCACATGGAAGTGCACAAATGTTGAACAATCAATAATTAAATATGGAGAGACAATAAGGAAGATGAAGATGTGACTAGACAATTGAAGTATTCAAATGTGATTAGATAATGAAATAAATAGTTAGAATAAGTAATATGAGACTTTGTAGAGTCAATTAGTGAAGAAAATGGAGTTAATGTAGAGAAGCAAGAGACTTGAAAGGTTTGTGTATTGTACTTTATAAATATGTACTTCATTATTCAACATTAATGGGAAGATACATTGTCCTTGACATTGTGTATTGATTTTGAATCAACATATGTATGCTAAAGAGTGATGGTTAGTAACTAATACCATTTATGTGATCACTAATTTATATGCGATTTTGCATGAGAATTGGTGAAGTTGGAAACACCAAGGTCTAGACATTATCACCCCTTTCCTATTAAGCCCTCATCAAAAATCATATAGCAAGGCACCATATAATTTTTTTGTGATCTTCTCTACCAAATCCATAGTGATTTTAGAATTATGGATGATGGGTGTGGAGTCATCTTATACTTTACAAATGTCTTAGATATTAATCATGTTATTATACATTTGATTATGAATCATAATATATTTTATTGATATTATTTTCATATTCTAACTATTAACTTTTTAAAAATAAGTTAAATATTTTTTTTTCAATAATGTATGATGATGTATTTTGATAATTTATATGTAAAATTAGTAATAATTAAATTTTATTAATTTAATATTAATTTTTTTTTAAACTTTAATTTTCTTCTCATTATTTAATTAATTATAATCTACATTCAAAAGTTAAAGTTAGTTACTCTATTTGAAATCTTTTTAATATTTAAAAAGTAAAACTAATAATAACTAAAAAATTTAACTTATTCACGTTATATAAAAATTATTTAAACCTTTACCTTAACATATTTTAACCTTCTCTTTAATCTCATTATTTAATTTATTATAATTTAATTTATAAACATAATTACAACCTGTTTTATATTTAAAAATTAAAACTTTCTACATTATTTGTAACTTTGTTATATTCCATCACAATGCTACATCTCTACCCTTTTTAACTAAGCAACCTTTTATGAATTCCCATTACAGAATTAAGATAATATATTTATGCGAGAGGATTCCACTAAGCAATAGTTTCTTATAGCTAATCAAATAAAACTCAACCCCGTTTATACAATTAAACACTATAGTCTCAACTACTTAAACCTCCTTACATTTTTTAACATTTTTGTGCGGAAAAAATTATACGCATGGTGGAGAAATTTACAAATAGTAAAGATGCATAATCTTGTTTTTATACCAATAACATCAAATCATCTCAATAAAGCCAATGCAGCGAATGCACATATGTAAGCCCATATGATATGCTTCTAAAATATACATGATATCCTTCTAAAATATACATAATGTTTACACTTTTTTTTGTTGGTTAGAAATGTGTCTGTAACTTGTTGGGCATGGGCCGCACCAACCCTTAACATAGATAGATTTTTGGGTATCTCCTCCTGACTAAACTCATCGTAAGGGTATTGTTGTAATCTAGGGAAAAGTAGGGAGTGTTACCAGTAGATCCTTACATAGACATCATAGAGATACATGCATACACATAGACATGAGTAGAGACATACACGAGTAATGAGAGCCCAAAGAACAGTCATTTTATTATATGATAGACAATACATCACAATTACATATAACCTCTCCAATGAAGCTATCTGAGCCTTCATGTGCTTATCTATTTATACCTCTTTCAGGAAGTTGTAACTACTTAACTGCCTGGGTCGGTCAGTTAATAGAGACTTTGACCAAATTTTACTTCTAACTACTTCGGTCGATCGACAGGTTCTAAGTCGACCATTAGGTGTAGTCGACAGGGTCGACTAGCCCCTACAACATCTCCCCCCACCTCAATTCCTTGCTCATCCCGAGCAAGTGGGGTCATACAAAATAATTTTTTCATATCTTGATTACAATATTACAATATGGATAAGTATAAGATGAAGAGAGAAAGAGAAACATGTAAGAAGAGGAGACAAAGTCTTTATATGATTGACCAACTTAAGGTTCTAATGCCGAATATGCTGCTGTGCCTGGTTCTTCGCCACTAGTCGAATCAACTTCTTCTTGTGTGCCTGATGTTCCTGTGTTTTACTGGGTTGAAGATATCATTTTCCTATGAGTAGGCTACTTCCAGGACACCATTACAAACTTTTGATTTCCTAATACTCTATTTTGGAGTCACCCATGGTTTGGTTTCCCAATCACTTCTCATGCTGGAGTGTTTCTTGGAAGGATTTTTTCAAATTGTCTTTCTGCATCCAGCGCAAGAAACAATGACTGTTGTTACCTCCACCAATGGGTTTTGGAAATCCTAGAGGAGCCCTACATGCCTTTATGTGAAGGGAAAATTCCTCTTCTCACATCTGGACCAACATGGTTAACCTGCTTCTGAATTATGGAAAACTAATCCAGGAGGGTCGTCAACTGCTAACTTTGTCCAGCTCATGGTTTCTGCTCTAGTAATTAGCTTTCTGCAGAGTGAATTTTCTCCTTACTTGGTTTTGTTATATAGAGTTTAGGTTCATGATATTGAAGCTAGTCCAAACTGGTAGCAGAATTTCCCTGCATGTGGCTTGATCTCCTCAGATTGTGAAGTACAGGAAAGGAGGTAGTTGTTGATTCAGATCATGTTGTTATGAGTGCAACTGCTTTGAGTTACCTTAGCAGATATGGATTATCGTAATTGGGTAGTTCATGAATGTGCGTGGTGCCTTTTGCACGTTGATATCCCTACAGTTGTTGAACATATGCTCGTGCAAAATCCCTCGCGTGATAATCCTGGTGATTTCTTCTTGAATGTTGTGCGTGACAAAATAATCTGCAGGTGGTTGTGACATACTTTTCATTATTACATCGATCATTGTTAATTATGTTATTATTATCCGTCTTTTCCTGTCATAGATTGATTGTGCATCTCTTCGACCATCTTTTTTTGGGGGTTCAACCTACAATGTCTCAATTTTTTATGCATGGTGGATACGTTAGCCGACCGATGGAAGTTCTTGAACCATCTTTATTACTGGATTGACATAGTCGATATCAGTGATGGCTTGTTTGTTAGTTCATTTTGCTAATTTTTGTTGAATCTGAATGGTGTCATCTTTTGTCATGCCAATTTGAATCACATTCTCTTGGTTTGTGTTCATATGGTCTTCGCTCACTTGAACTATGCTCGCTTGCACCCAGACTGATCCTTTCGCTTGATTCTTTTCTTATGAGTATTTCTTGTAAGTCGATTGATGGTGTAGAACGTCGAGAATATCTTCTGCTACTTTGTCTCGGTTTTGACCAAGGGATGCTTTCTCTCTCCATTTTAATTTATTTTTGCTTTTCCTTTAGTGTTATGGATATTCTTTAAATAATTTAACTTTTTAGTTTTCTATACCTGAATTTATCTAACTGATTTTTTGTTTATTAATTTAAAGAAAGGTTTATTTTTTATAAGTATGATTAGTTAGTTTAGTCGATTCCTGTTGGCAACTCCTTGTATATTTTTCCAACAAGTTTATTTTCTTTTATACCTGATATTTCTTTAAATGAACACCATTAATTACTTTCTTAAATGGATGCCCCAATAACATTCTAAGTTGGACCGCTCCAGTGAGTCGAATATCTTCCACCACATAAGGCCCTAGCCATGTTGTTTCCAGTTTTCTAGGTTTTCCTTTTATGCAATTGTCATACAGTAATACTAAGTCTTCCTATTTTATATCCATTTTCTTTAAGTGACGATCATGCCACACTTTTTGTTGTTGCTTCTAAACCTCTTGGCAATGGATCACTATTAACCTCTCTTCTTCCAACTTGTTTAGTTGGTATAGTTGGTTGTTCATGTTTTTGCTCTCATCAAATTTTGATATAGCTATGACCCTGTCGGAATTAGTCCAAAATTGTAGTGGGATAACAACTTCATGGCCATAGAATAGCTTGAACAGAGTCTGCCCAATCGATCTTTTGAATGTGGATCTATATGCCCATAGGATTGCAGGAATCTTATTATCCCGGTCAACTTTATTTATTCCATAGATCTTTGTAAGTCCCTTGTGTAATGTTTTATTAAAATATTTGACTGCCTCGTTTTCTTGTGGGTGATAAGCTGTCATTTTTCTATGGTCGATTAAGAATTTTTCCAGTAGAACATTAATTGTTTCATTCACAAAATGAGTTCCCTGGTCGTTGATTAGTGTCAGAGGACATCCAAACCTTGTAATTATGTTTTCGTAGATGAATTTAGTTGCTACCTATTTGGTACAAGATTTGAATGGCTCCACTTCTTCCCACTTGGTCACATAATTGACCGTAGTAATGATGTACTTGGAACCAATTCGTTTTTCCCTATGTGGAAATGGTTCGATGAAGTCTATAGCCCATATTTCGAAAGCTCGAATAGAGTTTATTGAACTTAGTGGCATCTGTTGGAGTTGTATCTTTCCACTGGACTAACACTTCCTTGATGGTTTGTTGACGCAGGCGATGCTCACACTGGTCCAAAACTACTTGTGGTTGTAGCCAAATGGATCCTTCTTCATCCAACTCGGGAAGGTTGGTTTAAGTTTGACACTTAGTTCCAATCACCTTCTTTAAGCATGAAACATGAAAAACATGATGTAGCTTAGAATGACTGGGCAAAGCTAACTGATAGGCCACTTGTCCCACATGCTTGAGAATGGTATAAGGACCATAAAATTTGGGCGCCAACTTTTGACAATGGTCGGCCTTGAGGGAATTTTTCTTGTAAGGTTGCAGTCGAAGAAACACATGGTCCCCTTCTATAAATTGACATTCAGAGCGACCTTAATTTGCTTGTTGTTTCATGCGATTTTGGGCCATGACCAAATTATTTTTGAGGGTACGAAGAATAGCCTCTCGAACTGTAAGCGTTTGGTCAACCGCCTGGACCTTAGAGACACCTGGTAAATATGAGAGAACTGAAGGTGGATTTTTTCCATATACCGCTTCAAAATGAGTCATGCGGGTAGCTGTATGGTATGAAGTGTTGTACCACCATTCAGCTAGGGGTAACCATTGAGCCCGCTGATTTTTCTTTTCCGATGCAAAACACCTCAAATATGTTTCCAAACACTTGTTGACAACTTCAGTTTGTCCATCAGTTTGGGGATGATAAGCTTTGTTGAGATGCAATTGGGTGCCTTGAAGCTTGAACAGTTCTTGCCAAAAAATGCTGGTGAAAGTTGGGTCACGATCATAAACAATAGAATGTGGCATGCCATGAAGCTTGAAGACCCGATTCATGAAAAGTTGAGCCACAATGGATGTTGAAGAGCACATAAATGAGCATACTTGGAAAGGCGACTGACTACCACCATGATGACTGATTTATTTCCTGATTTCGGTAATCATGTAATAAAATCCATAGAGATATCCCTCCAAATAGCATGTGGAATCGAAAGTGGTTGTAGTGTGCCAGGAGATTTGATTGTTTTTCCCTTGTTGTGTTGACACACATCACATTCAGCTACAAAATTACGAACTTCTTGTTTCATACCATCCCAGAAAAAAGAAAGTTTGACCCTATCATAGGTTTTGGTAAACCTAGAGTGCCCAACTGTGGGTGTAGCATGAAGCTCAGAAAGTACCATGGATTTAATTTTTGACTATTTACT
Source organism: Picea engelmannii (assembly GCA_009831015.1). Lineage (NCBI taxonomy): Eukaryota > Viridiplantae > Streptophyta > Pinopsida > Pinales > Pinaceae > Picea > Picea engelmannii. The sequence goes on from ML782842.1 coordinate 1,081,439, forward strand.
TAAATAAAAATGGCCTTTGTATCGAAGCTCATCATGGAGCCAAGAATACCATTGGGGGACTGAAGAATTGGATTGCAATTGTTGTATCAGATGCAAACTTTTGGGATCATGTAGCCATTCTTGGTGAACGTCTTGGAGCCAATCTGGTACAATGAAGGAGAGAGAAAAAATGGATCCTTCATCTTCATATTTTCGGGAAAGTGCATCTAAAACCACATTGTCTTTTACTTTCTTGTAAATGATCTCATAATCATATCCAAAGAGCTTAGTCACCCATTTTTGTTGCTCTGGGGAGGAAATGCGTTGTTCCAGAAAATACTTGAGGCTTTGATGATCTGTCTTAATTTGGAAGTGTTTCCCCAATAGATAAGGGTGCCATAGATCAACGACATGAAGAATAGCCGACATTTCCTTTTCATAGATTGATTTTCCCAAATTTCGTTCAGATAGTTGTTTGCTGGTAAAGGCCAAAGGCCGACCTTCTTGCATAAGGACAATGCCAATTCCTTTCCTTGAAGCACCAGATTCCAGGACAAAGATCTTTGTGAAATCGGGAAGGGCCAGGACTGGAGTGGTGCACATGGCCATCTTCAAGGTTTGAAAGGCTTGAGCAGCTGTTGGAGTCCAAGTGAAAGAATTCTTTTCAAGGAGTGGAGTGAGAGGTGCCGCAATCTTTCCATAATTCTTAACAAACTCGCGATAATAACCTGTTAAGCCCAGAAATCCATGCAAGATTTTGAGAGTCTTTGGGTGAGGCCAGTCTTGCATAGCTTCAATCTTTTTAGGATCCACCCTGACACCATCCTTGCCAACAAGATGACCCAAGTACTCGACTTCTGAGGTGCCAAAAGCACATTTAGATTGTTTCAGGAAAAGTTGGTGCTAAGAGAGTAGATCGAGAACTCGATCCACATGAGCAAGATGGTCTGTCCAGGTTTTGCTATAGATGAGAATATCATCAAAGAAAACTAAGACAAAATGATGGAGAAAAGGACTGAAGACATGGTTCATGAGGATTTGGAAGGTGGAGGGGGAATTACACAAGCCAATGGGAATGACCAAAAACTCATAGTGGCTCTCATGAGTTCTAACGACAGTCTTAGGAATGTCTTCCTCTTTCATATGGATTTGGTGGTAGACAGAACGAATATCAAGTTTATTAAAGAACTGGGCGCCACTCAATTCATCCAAGAGGTCATCAATGACAGGAATGGGAAATTTGTCTTTAATGGTGAGTTTGTTGAGGGTGCGGAAGTTAGGACACATGCACCAAGAACCTTGTTTATTCAAGACCATGACTACAAGAGAAGAGTAGGGGCTTGTACTAGGGAGGATAACGCCTGCGTTAAGCAGTTCTTGAACCATTTTCTCAATTTCATTTTTTTGGGAAAAGGGGTGGCGATAGGGACAAATATTGGGAGGAAGGCTTTCTGGTACAAGGGGAATGGAATGATCATGAACACCATGGGAAAGAGGGAGTCTCTGGGGAGTGGAAAATATCAGTCGATGTTTAGAGAGGATGGATTGGAGGTCTCGCAACACATAGGGTGTCTCAGTTGCTTGTATGGCATGGAGTTCTACAATAATGCCAGAATGGCCTTTTTTGAGCAGCTTTCCATGTGATGGGAACTAACGATCTCAGGTGAACCAATGGTGATGCCTTGGAACTTATATTGTTGGCCCTCTTAGTCGAATTGCATGGTTAATTCCTTAAAATCCATGAGAATGGGACCGAAAGTCCTTAGCCAGTCTGCACCCAACATAATGTCACAACCCCCCATGTCAATAGAAAATATATGAGATTTCAAGTGGTAGCCACCAATTTGGAGATGCACATTTTCACAATGCCCTCCACATTTCATGGAGCCGCCATTGGCAATCATGATTTGGAAATTATTTACTGCATGGCTATATCAATGGGTTTCTTGGGCAATGCGACAATGAATAAAATTATGGGTGCTTCCATTATCAACAAGAATGATGACCTTCATATGCTTGATGTAAGCAATTAGCTTGAGGGTTTGGGGAGCAGAGAAGCTAGTGAGAGCATTTAGGGAAATGACCGGTTCTACTTTAGGAGGGTCTAAGGGAGGGGTTATGTCAGTGGATTCAGGTGACTCAAACACAAGGGGAGTTTCAACATCCTCTTCTGAAATATCCTCCGAGATGTCCATAAAAAACTTTTGTTCCTTACACTCGTGGCCCAAAAAATATTTGTCATCACAATTATAACAAAGGCCTTTGAGTTGGTGTTCATCCATTTCATCCCTGATTAATTTTTGGATCTTTAGTGGAGCAGGAGTAGTGGGATTTACTGGTTTAGTGTGAGGAATAAAGGGGGTTTCCATTTTTTATAAGAGACAACCTGTTGTGCTTCCTTATCTCTTTTAGTAGCCTCCACCCAACTCTGAGGTCGAGCCATGAGGACATGGGCACAAATCTCATCCTTGAGGCCACTAATAAAACATTCTCGGAAAAAAGCATCCGACATGCCCTCTGTACGAAAATCCAATCACTTAAAAGAAACTATAAAGTATTCCATTGTTCCAGATTGTTTCAAATTTATCAAACGGCCTAAATGGTTGGTGTCAGTGTCAAAGCATTCATAAATCTCTACCACAAAGTATGTCCAAGCAATATAACCTTGACGACAAGTTTTTCTCCATTTCCACCATTGCCAACGTTCTTGATCTAGATGGAGAAAACCATACCGAAGTTTGGCCAAATCATCTGTAATGTCGTACAAACAGAAATAATTTTCCATTTGAGTTACCCAACCAGTGGGATCTGAGCCATCAAATTTGGTCACATCCACCCGCGGAAGGCGTAGGTCATGTTGAAAGTGATGGGGCTGAAAATTATGGAAATGAGAGGAAGTTTCAGCTTCAGTATGCAAAGGTGGGTTAGATAAAGGGGGATCTACAGGGATATGCAGCCTAGTGTAGATCATCGAAACGAAAGATTCAAGATGGGTAGTCATGTCTTGTTTGAGGTCTTCTTTGGGTTTAGTGATTGATGCAGCGATGGAGGAGTGCATGTTTTGATTGATGGTGGCAATATTGGCACTGAGCTATCTCACTTCTTGTTGGGTCTCCATGAAATTATATTGCAAGGTATTGAAGTGAGTTTCCAAGTCTTGGCTACGGGTATGGGCCATGATGACGAGGGAGCCGAAAAAGGGGCAGGTGAGGTCAATTTGTTTTTCTAAAAATGATAGGTATGAATGTGATAAGGGCGAAGAGATAAATCCAATGGAATAGGTCTCAAATAATGGTGCAATACTATTATTATTTTATTATTATTATTATTATTTTATTTTTTATTTATTTTTACACCTGCGGAGTTATACTCTAGTTTGAAGAATACTGCAGTGATGAAATGCCCAAATGCTTAACCGGGAAGAAATGTGTAGTGATTTGGCAACTCGAACACAGTTGCACGGCAATAGATCTTGTCTGTTTTATGTTTTGTTTCCGTCCCCAAGGGTTAGGTATTAAAGGGTTCTACAAAAAAGGTTTTTCCCTGTGCTATAGCTCTCTGATATACATGCGGGGTCCAATAGTAGTACTTGGCCCAATATCTTAGGGCACCAACTAAGGAGGCTTGACCATGCCCATAGCCATACTACCCGACTACCTAGGTACTATAGAGTATCTTCCCGAGTGCTGTTATCGGTGAAATTATAGCAGTTAGGCGACTGATCAGTTTATCTAAAGAGGGCTTCAGGAAATCTAGGTTGGTCCGTATACAGGTGTTGTCTGATGCGCTACCACTCGAAGGGGTACCAACAGGGGTTACAAGGGTGGCCAACAAGTGTGTGCTTAAGAACCACTTGTATTTCCTGCATGTATGAATCCCTCAACCGCGGGTTTATGTGCTTAACAACAGATCTTTGTAGCTTAAAGACGTTGGAATATGTCTGTACCCTGAAAAAAATTAACCCACAATATTCTGCCAAGGAAAGTGCTCTGATACCACTTGTAATATTCTAGATATAAAAAGTATGCAGAACAAAAATAAAATGTTAGAAATGGCAGATAAATAACAATATAACCAAAACAAGACCACAATAACACTGAAATGATATCAAAATAACACCAAAAAGAGCACTTTGATTCTGATAGCAATGTTCACAGGCCTCTTCGAGGGGGAAACCTCCAGTCGAGCAGAGCTCTATCACAATAATATCCAATATAGGGTTCTCATACCCTCAACTCCTATTTATACTAAACATGTCTATAAAAAGAACCATCTAGAGGAATATCCTTCTAGAAGCGGAAGCTTTTATTAAGTCTTCTGACATTCTACTTATTCTACTTTATTGCAAGGCCTTATTAATATTGGCCTTTATTACATCCAAATATATTGTTCTACATAGGTGAGGGGTTAGGTCCCTAACATACCACTACACCACACCATGTTTCTTATTTGTAATATGTTTGAAATTACATTTAAGTCTAAGTTTGAACTAAGGCGCCAAAGGGAGGGTCTAGGCCTTTGGCCAAGCCCTTGATCACATGATTTAGTGCCATACGACCATAGTCTTTTTCCCTCTTAGGGGCTTAGCCCAACCGTCCTCCAAATTTAACATATTCCACTATCTTTAGACCATTCTTCCATTTAACCACCCGCCAAAACCTCCGCCAGAATTAGTGGAGTGCGCCAACAATACGCTAAAAGGGGAAGTTTGTGGGATTCAACCTCGGAACCTCCCCAACATCCTATGCCTTAACTTAGCCTCTGCTCTGCCAACGGATTCATTTATGCCTAACCACCCACAAAATATTATATAAGGAGACCTCTGGTTCAGAGTTCGGAGAGTGCATTCGACACAAGAGACGAGAGAGGTGTGTGAGACTGAGCACATCCATATAGTACAAACTTGTATGAACTGGTATGGATTTGGCACGCAGTTTGATATTTTTCAGCATTTATTGCAAGAGTAGTGGCACGCAAACTGAGGCAAGGGTGCCTCTTGAGTAAAAAAGTGTCTGACTTGGATTGAGGCGTGGAGACAATCATTTTTAGGTAAAACAACGCCACAGATGCAATGGTGGTGTTAGTTTTATGATATGAGAAAAGCTTATGTGGCTTAAATCTAGAACGAGGTATACTTATGTATTTTTCCCAATTCTTTTGTGGAGTTAATAAAAAGACCTACCCATTTGAGAGCAAGACCTGGAGACATAGTCCACCAGGGATGAACTCCGTTATCAAGTTCTTTGTGTTCATATTGCATGATTATGTCTCTTTCCTTTTGATATTTTCCTTCTTTATGATGTACTTTTGTTTATGCCCATTTAATACAGTTCTTTAATAAGTCACTTGACGAAAAGATCCTGGATCAGAAGTATTGACAAGAAAAGTACAATAAACATATGACATTGAAACATTAGGATACACGATACTGCAAATATATGACATAGGGATAGTAATTGTAAAACATGGAAATATGAATAAAACAAGTACAAGCACAATGCAATAAAAATTCAAAAAGAATTACAATAAAATCAAAGATATTTAGAAAATGTCATGGAATCTAAAAGGAAGCAAAGCATAAAGAAATTGTATTCATGTTATTTTGCATGGACAAGAACATCTAGAAAGCGTTGCTAAATAATATCTAAACATGAATGAGTTTAGCCAATATATATAGCAATATATCTATATCATTTGCTAAAATGATTGCATTTCCTTTATTATCAGCATGACCATACCTTTTGGAATGTTGTTGTTGTATTCTTTCCCATGTCCCAAATATGATTTATTCTTCTTCTTCACATATTCTATCTATTTTGATGTTGTCACTGAATCAAATGCAATGAAAAACAAAAAAATACCAATAAGTAGAAACAATGTGCAATCCACAACAACAACACCAAATAATAAATGATATGCAATTCAATACATGTACGAAAAAATTAATAAATATGTACCTTTTTATCTCGCCTTCCATGCTTGATTTTTTTACACAACAAATTGTTTTTTTTTTTTTTTTTTTTTTTTTTTTTTT
>ML782842.1:1087460-1107884 GCA_009831015.1 Picea engelmannii
TGTATTATACACTAAGCAAAGTAGCTACTTGTTTGAATAAAGTTCAATAAATTGTAATGGAAATTATTAGTCTACTTTTTTCTTGGTTTAATCAATATCATATATACTATACTAATCTCTTGATATATGTGACATAGTTACATGATCCAACACAAAAAAAGAGCCAAATTTGTAAAAATGCAACAAGAATATTGAAATATGTTGATGTGTAATATGATTTACATGTATCTCAAAATTCAAGCATGAGAAAAATTGTATCATTGTCACTCCAATATATATCCAATATAAATATATTTTATTGTCCATTGACTATGTTCTATGACACATGATCAATAAGTGGTCTTGATACATGACTCCTTTTGTTTAAGAGAAGATGCAGATTGTAATTGCACATGTAGTTTTCCAATCTTCGTCTTTTGTCATTGCTTTGCAACATGTCAATATTAAAGTCCCAAATAACATCTAGGAAATTTCTTGTAAATTAACAGTTCATAGTGCCTGTTGATAGGATTTTTATCAGGAAACAAGATGCAATATGGATATGTATTTTCATTTGCTTTGAACAAAAAATATCCCATTTTCCTTGTTAGTGGCCAAACTCCAGTTGTTATGTTTAACCACTTGGACATCCATCGTATACAAAACATATCTCACCATAGTCCTCTATCTGGCTCATCTAGCTTCATAGATGCAAACAAATGCATCTTGCAAAGACACTTGTCAACGTCATGGATCCCATGTAACTGATACATAAAACTAGATCCTAGTTCACATTGATATGACTTCAATGCCTCTTCATTTCCATTGTCAAAACAAACTAACAAATGGTCTATCAATCCATTTTTCAATTCAGTGGAGGAATATCGAAAATGCAACAGAACTTGAAATGCATCAAACGACAGTTTCTTGGTGTATATGAAAACCCATGTAGTCTAAAAAGACCATTATTTTCCAATACTTGGTAAATGCTACTATGTACAATACATTTCCCCCTCATTTGATAGCTTTCAACAATGATTTTCTCTTCCATTTCCTAATCAATATTCCTTAAATAATTCTCAAGGTATGCCTATGACAATACACAATTGCGGAAAATAACGATACAGTTTCAAAACTTCTCACCCTATTTTTGTTTCTTCTAGCTTTGATTTTTCTTGTTTGTTATATCATATTCCCCAAGTATTTCATATATATATATATATATAATATAATTATTGATATCCCTAGAAAAATACAACATACACCTCACACTCTACAATTAAACGAAAATTACATCACAATATGTAAATTTCTCTTAGAATTTTACTACACAATAAATTCTTAAATTTTAGAAAGTTCCACATAATATAGTCAAATTCCATTAAAAAACTACAAAAAAACACATATAAATGAAGGACAAATTTCATTATGGTTTCTGAAAAAACTGCAGATATTGCACTTGCAATTTTTCACAAGTTTTGCATTATATATGCCAATGCAATTAAACAAACTATGAACAAAACATATTTAAGTACAGTAAAGACACACAAACCCCTGATTATTCTGCAATATTATTGTATACACTTCACATAGTCCAATGAAATGATAATCATAGTAGATACCTCATAATACACATCTCACTCAACTTTCTCAAAAATCTAAGTCAAAGCATTTTCAAATATAGTTAAATGCTACTCAAAAACTATGAAACAATGCATATAAATAAGGTAAAGACATACAAATTCTTGATGGATATGAAACATCGTAGTATATATCATAGACACTCCATTGACAGGGAAATTACACAAGACACCTCACATACACAAATTTCATTCAGTGTTCTCAAAAACTGCACACAACACACTCTCAAATTTTCACAAGTTTTGCATTGTATAGTCAAATGCAACTTTTCAGGAATAACCCTATCTTGACATCTCTTGGCTCAAAATTTTCATTATTCTGCCATCTATTTTTATTGATTTAAATAAAATAATCATTTTCTAAATGAAATTTACAAAGAACCCTGTTATTGCACAAAATGTAGGTTGGGAAAATCCCAACCCAATCTATGAGATGGTGATAACTGTGGGGGGTTCTACCCACTGTCACCTTAGATAAATCCTCCCCTTGCTTTAGTGAAGGAGAAATCCAAATCAAGGGAGGAATCCCGAGTGACCCAGGGGGAAATGATATGGAAATTGAGGTTATGGAAGATGAATCCCCTATAGGTCAAGTTGTGGAGAGATGGAAGGCTTGGGATGAAGTCGTTTTTATGAGGGAAGGTTTCCAAGAAGTAGTGTACCTGCAGAATATTGTTGTACCTGCCCAAGACACGAGAAAAAAAAAGTATACAAGTCAAGAAATCCAATGGAAAAGCAATTGAAGCTTGTTATCCTATATATCAGCAGTAAAAAATGATATAATTTAGAAACTAAATGATAGTCAAAGCTGCTAGATAAGTAACTAAAAGTCTAGTTAAAGATGCAAGAGATAAACTAGCAATGAATAGTATAACTCAAGTGAAATAGAGCAAGAATTTAGCAAATACATAGGTATATTCAAAGATGTTATTGCAGATATATTATAAAATATTTATGGTTGTAGAAAAATATTGCTACAACATAAAATTCCAACCACAAAAAATTACAAGTAAACCACCCAAAAGATGCTAAATGACAAGTAGATTATTATGGCAGTTTTCTAGCAAATTCTGACGGTTGAAAAGAGAGCAAACATAAAAGTTTGAGAGAATTTTTTTGTAGCCCTAATGAATGTAGCTTTAATGTTATAACAACAGTAATATATCCTTAGCCAATCAATATTCCCTATTTTCCTTAGCAAGCCTAAAGCACATAGAAAAGATTCCAATTAAGACAATTTTGATATCTCATAATTTCATGTATACCAATGCAATGATTTTATTTCTCCAATGCAATAGATTAATGTATAGAACTATTGGGTTATCGAGTCTTTTAATGAATAATCTGGTTATTCTAATTCCTTAGGGGTGTAAGCCATTTTACTTCCTCGGGCAAGCAAGATTAGCAAGGAGAAAACTAGGAGGATGTAAGCCCTTTTACTTCTCTTAGTAATCCTTTGTACAATAGATTACTCAAGAGAATTATGATATGCTTAGTGGGGTTGTATGCTCTTATACTCCCAAAGATATTAGCAAATTTACCCTGCAACTAAGAAATAAGAAACAACGAAGCATAGATTCCTTACCTAGTCCATGCATCAACAAGATAAACTCCTTTTTAACCAAGAAAATGTTGATGTTTGGACAACATTGGGAAGACATTCTCTAAAGATAATAATTAATAATATAATTATTATTGATTATTATATATATTATATAATAATTAAATGATAATAACAAATAGTTATTGATTATTCAAGGGACACATCCTTTCATGGATGGTCACCTTATGTTCCCTATATATGGAACACTTATTATTGTAATAAATCATTGAATATCGATCATATCTCATATGAATAAAAACCAACATGGTATCAGAGATGGACTGGGTTTGAATCCCTCACGGGAGGGCCCAGGAAAATGAGAAAGCTATTAGTCAGACCTAGCCTATTGGCTACAACTATTTTGGAGAGAAAGAGAGGCAGATTACACATATAGTGATCGGCAATGAAATCAGTTAAACACCACTTATATCTATTCGAATGGGCGGTGTGCCTCACGGGCCTGCACCCTATTCCATTAAAATGATGAGAAACATATACACTTTTTTTATTCACACTCTCTCTCCATTGTCGCTGTGGCTTTAATGTTCCCACCAGGAAAAGACACAGTTTGTCAACCTTGTATAATTTGTACGTGTAGCATTGTTTCACATGACTCTCACGTGGGCTCTCGGCTCATTTTGGATGACATGAAAATGGTGGTAAAAATACACCCAACCCACTAGAAATGAACCAGGGTTTGCATATTGGAATTCTCCTCGTCTCTTGCACTTTGGCCCAATGAATTTTATTGAAGTGACATCATGGTCTTCGCCTGGAGGTTCAATGAATCCATTGGTAAGCGACAACTTTCATGTGATTGATGGGAATTGTAATTAATGAGGCTTGAGAGCATCCCATGATGTGATGAATTCAAGTTGTGTAGCATGTTTGATAATAGATGCCCAGAACACTCAGAGAGTTCTTGTATTTTTGTTACCACTTGAAAATGAACCAGTAACCGAATCCATGTGAGAAATGTTTCTTCATTTAAGAAAAATCGATGAATGGCTCAAGTAAAGCAATCAATGCACTAAGTTTTGTAGTTACTTAGTTGCAACATATCATCTTTTCCTACGAGAATTCCTTTTAAAGATAAAAAAAAAAACTACCAAAAGTTGCAAGTATAATCTGCACCAAGTTAAAATATGAGAAAGGTGCCTCCATTAGAGGAGGAGTTCTAGATCCATCTTGCTTTATAAATAGCACGGATCATGTATTTGTTTGAAGAGTGGTATATTCTCTTTAAATGTTTTCTTTAGTGCACTACATTCAGATTATGTGAGAGCCAATCTAGATGGATTCTAAGTGTGGATATTGTAAGTTTTAAACCTGTGAAGTAAAGAAATGCATATAGATTCTTAAGAAAAATAGAATTTAATCAATGGCTCATTCACATAGTACACAAAGATTTATACTAGAAACCCTCAGCTGGGAAAACCTTTCTTATATTCATTATATCGAATTTCACCATTCACTATACAATATATATACAATGTTTTTAGGTATTCCATAGATACCAAACCCTAATCCCTTAATCTGGGATCGTCAGACGCAGTTGTCATATCTAACGTGGCCACACACACACATGCAAAGAATATAACACCTACCCAACATTCTCCCACTTGTTGTTTTATTTTCATCCAGGGGTCCAGGGGATTATATAGTCAACAATTCAGGGTAACAATGCCCATTGTTACACAAGGAGAACTTTTCTGTGCTCAAAGACTTTGTCAATGAATCTACAACATTCTTCAAAGTATCAACCTTTTCCAGCAACACCTTCTTTTCCTCAACCATGTCTCTCACAAAGTGATACTGAACATCAATATTCTTTGTCTTCGAATGATAAGCTGGGTTCTTTGCCAGGAAGATTGCACTCTGACTGTCACAATATAATCTCACTGCTTGTTGTACCAACCCAATACCTTAACACAATCTTTGTAACCATACTGCTTCCTTGCTTGCATGAGTGGCTGTCATGTATTCATCTTCTGTAGTTGAGAGTGCCACTACAGCCTGTCTTTTTCTCATCCAACTGATTGCTCCTCCAAATAGGTTAAACACATACCCACTTGTATATCTTCTGCGATCCAGATCTCCAACCCAGTCTGCATCAACAAAACCATGTATGTCCACCACTCTTTCCAATCCTGGTCTTCCTTGGTAGCATAATCCATAATTGGTAGTGCCACGCAAATACCTGAAGACCCTCTTTACTGCTGTCCAATGCTCCTTCCCTGGTTTTGACATATACCTGCTCAAAACTCCCACTGCATGTGCAATGTCTTGTCTAGTACAAACCATTGCATACATCAAACTGCCAACTGCACTAGCATATGGAACATGGGACATGTCCTCTTCTTCTTCCCGTGTCTTGGGACACTGATCTACAAATAACTTTACACCTATAGGAATAGGAACCTTGACTGGTTTACTTCCATGCATATTAAACCTCTGTAATATCGTCTCAACATATTTTCTCTGATTCAACCAGAGTTTCCTATTTGCACGATCTCTTTTAATTTCGATTCCTGGAATGAAGTTAGCAACACCGAGATCCTTCATGTCAAATTTGGAGGATAGCTGCGATTTCACCTCCTTGATAACATCCATGTTATTTCCTACCAACAACATGTCATCAACATACAACACTACATAAATGAAGTGATTACCAACCTTCTTGGAATATACATAGTGATCAACCCTGCTTCTTAAAAATACCAATCCAAGGAGGTATGTGTCAAAATTTTGGTACCACATCCTAGGTGATTGCTTCAGACCATATAGTGACTTCTTTAGCTTACAGACCAACTCTTTCTTTCCCTTCACTACAAAGCCTTCTGGCTGCTTCATGTAGATTTCTTCTTCCATATCCCCATGCAGGAATGTTGTCTTCACATCCATCTTTTCCACTTCAAGATCAAAATCAACAACAATAGATAAAAGAAATCTAATAGAAGTTAACTTAGCAACAGGAGAAAAAATCTCACCAAAGTCAATTCCCTCTACCTGGGAATAACCTTTTGCTACTAACTGAGCTTTGTATTTCTCTACTTTACCTTGTACATTAAACTTCTTCTTGAACAACCATTTGCTACCAACTGATTTTCTTCCAAATGGAAACTCAACTATATCCCATGCCTTATTCTTATCCAAGGCATCCATTTCTTCAACCATGGCCTTCTTCCAGAGTTTACTATCCTCTGAATTCACTGTTTCCCTGATAGTTTTTGGATCATCATAAGTAATAGATAAAGAAAAATTGGAACGAAAATTAGGTGGACTATACCTTTCTGGCTGCCTTCTATCTCTCACCGATCTCCTCAATACTGGGGTATGAGGTTTTTCTTCTTCTTCTTCTGCTTCCTCTTCTTCAGATGATTCATATTTTGCATCATCCAACTCAAGCTATATTTTCTCAGGTCCATCTTGTGTTGGTAGGAATTCCTATTTGGACACATCTTTTACCTCTCTGAAAACAACATCTCGACTGTAAAAACATTTCTTGGTTTCTGGGTTCCAAAGCTTATAACCTTTCACACCATCTTTATAACCAATAAAGATACACTTTTCAGCCTTTTTATCCAGCTTACTTCTATTTTCCTTTGGAACATGTACATAAGAATCACAACCAAACACTCTAAGATGTTGAAGAGAGGGTTTCTTTCCATACCATACCTCGTGTGGAGTTTTATCATCCAACGCTGATGAAGGTGATCGATTGACCAGGTAACATGTTGTACCCACTTCCTCTGCCCATAATTCTTGTCCTAACCTGGCACTGCTGAGCATGCTCCTTGCTTTTTCCATTAGTTTCCTATTCATCCTTTCAGCAACTCCATTCTACTGAGGAGTGTATGGAGTAGTCTTTTTCCTTGCTATACCACACTTCTTACAGAATTCTTCGAATTCATTTCCATAGAATTCTCCACCATTATCTATTCTCAATACCTTTATTTTCTTCTCTGTCGGATTTTCTACCAGAGCCTTAAACTCTTTAAATTTATCAAATACCTCAGTTTTCTTTATAAGAAAATAAATCCATGTGTTCCTTGAAAATTCATCTATGAATGAAACATAATACACAGATTTACCTAGGGATGGAACAAGAACAGGTCCAAACACATCACTGTGTATCAACTCTAAGATCCCCTTTTCTCTTGTAGCACCAGATAGGAATCTTACTCGATTCTGTTTACCATATATGCAATGTTCACAGAAATCAAAATCTAGAGTGAAATTAGACATACCTTCAACCATACCTTTATCGTGTAGTGTTCGCAGGCCCTTTTCTCCAATATGCCCCAGTCTTTGATGCCACAACATGGCCTTCTTTTCAGGGACCGTATTGGTCTTGTCTTCTTTATTTGTCTACTCAAGGAAAACATAATTGTTACACCCATTAGTGTAAGTTCTTCCCAACAAATTGTACAGAGTTCCACACTGAATTCCCCTCATCAACACCATTGCTCCTCGTACCATATTCCAAGTGTTCTTTTCAAATACATTTTTCACTCCTGCATCATCCAACTTACTTACAAATACTAAGCTCCTAGCTAGTTTTGGAATGTGCAGAACCCCAGGGAGAGTTCTAATCCTTCCATATTTTAGCAGCAACTTAACCCTTCCACGTCCCAATATTTTCACTGTCGAGTCATCTCCTAGGAATACATCACCACCATTGTATTTTTCATATTCAGAGAACCACTCCCTGTGAGGAGTCATATGGTATGATGCACTTGATTAGATCAACCATACATCATGATCTGCATGTGTAGTTGTAGATGATAGGTAAACATCACCTCCTTCTTCAGTGGAGGTTTTCGCCTCTGTGGAAGAGTTACTATCAGATCCCTTTGGTTTATCAACCTTCTTAGACTTGCAATCTTTCTTATAATGCCCTATTTTACCACACTTCCAACATTTCCTCAAATATTTTCCTCGAGACGTAGATCTACCTGTAGATTTAGATCTCCCCCCCCGAAGGCTTACTGGGATTCATGTCTTGGGGACAACCTCTTATAAATAAAGCATATGTGCTATGACTATCCATGCTTTTCCGCCTCATCTCTTCAGATAAAATGGATGAAACTACATCCTCATACTTCAATGTAGATTGACTGGTATTACCAATTGCTACAACCAGTTTATCCCAAGAGTCTGGCAAATAACATAACAAAGTAATACACTTATCTTCTTCTGCAATCGTAATATTAACAAAGACACGTTGACTTACCAGAGTATTAAAGACATTTAGATGTTTTGTCACAGAATCTCCATCTTCCATCCTAAGATGATACAACTTCTTTTGTAGAAACAACTTGTTTACCAGGGACTTTGATTGATACAAATTCCTCAACTTATCCCATAGTTCTTTGGCTATAGATTCTCCCGAGACATTCAACAAAACTAAATTTTCCAGGTAGAGTCAAATAGTACTCCTTGCTCTTCTATCCAACTTCTCCCAATCTTCCTTAGACATACCAGTAGGTGGTGTACTAGTAGTTTGTGTAGTAGTAGGTTGTGTACCAGCAGCCTGTGTGCTAGTAGACGGTGTACTAGTGGGTTGTGTACCAGGATCGACAACGATATATTGTTCTTTGTCTATAAGAAGGTCCTCCATCTTGAGCTTCCATAGCTCAAAGTTTTTACCGTTGAACTTCTCTATCTTGATTCTAGAAGAACTCACCATTCCTCTTTCTGCACTCAAATCACCACTGCAAAAGATCCCACTAAACCCAGGTTTATCACAGATCCAAGAAAAACTTGATCTGTCAAGACCGAACCAAACCCAGGTTTACGAAACCGCTAAAAATAGCAAAATCCGTGCACTACTAGAGGGATCATCAGCTGCAGCTGTCATATCTAACGCGCCCACACACACACATGCAAAGAATATATCACCTACCCAACATATATGCAGTTTCACCCAGTACGTGAATATGTTTAGATGCAGAGAGGCACACATGGAGGGAAAATACCTTCCAACATGATGACAAGAAGAGACATTCCCAGTACATGATTCAAGCCATGAGATGTTGAGGAAGCAGGCATGGAAGCAGTTCTAGTGTATGTGGAGGCACTCCTAGAAAGGGAGGCAGTACTACATCCAGAGGGAGCAGAGATTGAGTTAACTCCAAATAAAGAGGAAGAGCTACCTTCAGTGTCAGAGGGAGCAGAGATAGAGGAGTCACCTCTAGCTCTAGAGGGAGTGTTGATGTTTCTCAGCTTCCTGAGACATTGGTTTCATGAGGGAACCTCGATATATCAAGCATGGTCCAAGATTACTTAGTATGATTAGCACTTACCTACATTTCTGTGGGTAGAGGCATCCATGACTGCAATGTATGTTCAGAACATAAGTCCTCATAAGACTGTTGTGCTACTTATATGATTAGTATAATGCACTTATTAATTATCAATCCAGGATTTGTAATCAACAGAGTTACAAGACACTAGTAAGAAAGGTAATTCTAATTTCATGAGCATACAACTATTCTAAATTATGCATGCTGGAAACAAAGCAAACTAGCAAACTGAAACACACTTTGGTTGTCTTTCACAGAGAGGCTATCTACTCCATTATGGCACATGCAAGTATGAGATGGAGTTCTTTTGACAGATCAACTCTGCTATATGACCTAGAAAGTTAACTATGCAATCACACTTCTGAAAGGGAAATCACACATCAATCATCACACATCAATCATCAAGACATAGCATGGGTAGTTCAATAGTCAATATACTGAGTATGCTGTGGTTCACAATGTGCTATTGTGAACTTCACTAGTTCTCCTTCAAATATGTCTGACTACTGCTGCCAACATTCATATCCATGAAACAAAATCAAATCCATAAAATAGAGAGAACATATGCAAAACAGAGTAAGTAAAGATCTCTAAACAATCATATAATCGAAACTCTAAACGAAACTATACTGCTATGATTTGAAAGGATCAAAGCTTCAACTAGTCTAACATCTATACTATTGAAATCAACTACTAACACTAATCTATAAGGATGGTGACCTTTGTTGGGCGGTGGGCCCTTGTCGCTTCAACAAGTCAGCGACTAGAGTCTATAGTAAACTTGCTTTCAGTCCACACATTACTCTTACTCAAACTTCAAAACATAGAATCAAACTATTCTAACAACTCAACTCATATTCATTCATAAACGATTAAGACATGGAGATAAATGGCGTCCTTCTATTAAAATTCAACTCAGAATATGGTCTAAAATATGTAATGCTACTTCATATGTTGTGTTATGCTAATTCTCTACTACCTCCACCATCCTTGCCATGACTATTTAAATAGTCTTAGTCGTGAAACACAAGGAGGTGAAATCTTTAGCAGATTAGTCAATTGCCAAATTTACATATTTGGTTACATATTTTAATCTTCATCCTCATGACACGAAGTGTATGAGGATGAAGCAAAAACAAACTAGCTTAACATAGCCTTGCTATAGTTTTGATGATTCAGCAAACATCCAACAATTATCTTGGTCACGATTTGGAGCTAAACTTGGTATATTCTGCTTCCTGTATTGGTACCGGATCGTGACAGGTGAGATTCGGTAAATGGTACTGGATCCGAATAGTACGCAAGTGGTTGGTATCATACTAGAATAGTCTGCAGCCATTGGTACCAGATCGCGACAGTGAATAGTTCGGTACTAGATTTGAATGGAAGGTGCACTTGGTACTGGATTTAGACAGTGACAATCTGGCGCATAAGTACCGGATGGCTGAGCTGACACATAATATTGGACTCATCTAGAGGTCAAAGGTTACACATGGCAATTTAAAACATTAGTACATGAAACATTTAGTATCCTAGCTCAATAAACCACAAAATGCATGAATTCAATTATACCTTACCTTATGACCTCATCAATGGCTAATGGTAGTGTTCTTTTTCATTTATCCAAGCTTAGGTAGGACAAAAAAGTATAAATGAGGAGTATAATAGGGTAGTGGGGATGTCAATTTAGAGGCTCAACATTCCCCCATGCCAAAATCTTTCCATGTCCTCATGCAACTGAAATGAACTCAAAAGTTTTCAAAATTTGATACTCCATTCTTTTTACTCCTATGGATCAATGATGTTGATGGCTGAGGCTTCTGCTTTCAGCTCCCTTTTTATGACCCTAACATATTGTAAGAGTCTTAATACCTTCTTGACCTTATTAGAAGTCTCTTCATGGTCATATTGAAGTTGTTGGTTGGTTTCCTTCAGTTGCTCATTTTCCTTTTTGATATACCTGTCCAATAGTCGGTATTCCTTCACTTCTTGTTTGAGTTCATGGTTTTGCTTTTGCGACTCCCCAGCTCCCCAATATTTTTCTTCATTTGTTATTTTGTTAAGGTCCTTGTTGACCCCATTGTTTCTGGCTGGGTGTATTCTCTTTCCTCCACTTCCTCCCTCATCCCACATAAAGTAATAGTAACTTGCTCCTCAGTCAAGCTAGGGATGTCATCCTGGACTGATAGGTCTTTAGAAGGGGAGGTAAGATCTATTGGGTCTTCATGTGTATGAGGACTGACAACTGCTTTTCCTTTCTTTTCCATGCTCCTTGTGGTTCTTTTACAAGGGGGTAATGGATCAAAGGTGCTCACAAGCTTCCTTTTCTTATTTTCTGTTTGTGGAATGGTTACAGGGAATTGTTCTATAGACTATTCATCTTTATTTTCTGAGCTATTATTCTTTTTCCTCATAGTTTTTGTCTTATGACCCTTCTCCTCAAGTGATATTGTTGAGGTCTCCTCCACTAATTTGGATTTACCTTTTAATTATTGACTTTTAAAAATATTATCCACTGTGGAAGAGGCCCCTGCTTGTTTACTAGCTTTAACTTTTTGGCTCATTGTTCTGGAGGATGATGGAGTTACCTTATCTTTCTTGCCCTTTTTCTCTTGAGGTTCCGTATATTTCTCTAGAGCAGGATGGGCTCCCTCTACAGGTTTGTTTTCTATGGGAAGGTGTTGAGTGATGGGGATTTTCCAGCTAATCCCTTGCTTCCTGATTTCATGTATAACTAACATCTTAATAAGACCTTGATGATAAATGCTAGTCTTCTCAGTTTTGGATTGGGATTTGACACCTCTTACCATCTTGTTCAGACTCATCCATAAAAAATATGGGAAATCAATTTCAAGACCTCCTTCAAAGTGTAACAGAAGCCTAAAATGATATATGAAGGTTACAACATACCTGCCCTCACAAGTGAGGAATCGTTGAAGACTAGCAAGCATTGGATGATATTCTTCCTTGATATAGTTCCTAGGAATCCCCTTTTTCCAATCAGGGTGCTGACGGTCTTCCTTCAGAAATCGTTGGCACATTTCCTTGTTGATTCCTACTCCTTTGAAATACTTGGATCCTCTATTAGGTAATCCTGTGGCTTCCCTTAAGGTTTATTCATTGACTGTTAGCTGTAGATTGCCTATGTGCACAATCTCTCCATCGTAACCCTGAATAAATTCTTGAGATACCTTCTTATGACAGCCTGTGAATTTCTCCAAAAATGGCATCCATCCCACTCTAGCATACTTATCTCTACATAGCTCGAACTCCTCGGTCTCCCTATAAATCTGGAAGACCGGTTTGTGTCTACTCACAACCATCTTTATGAACTGTGTGTGAGAATCGGGCTTTGGCACAAGGGTTTGGTCAGCTATGAGGGTAAGGGTTTGGTACCGGATATCGTAGAGAGGAGTAGGCTTGGAACTGGAGAAAGGTTGGTAATGACAAAAATATGGTGATGGTGTCGATAATTCAGACGATGAGTTTAAGTAAGATGTCGCAAAGGAAAATTAAGACAAGATGAGACTCATCTAGATGGCTTCGCCACCTAGATAAGCCATTTCATTTATGCCCATTAGTGCAATGATGGGAACGTTGGGTGTTGAAGCATCATTGTTGTTTGAGATAGGTGATTGGACTTCTGAGCGGTGAATTTGATGTTGAATCGTGACTCGTGACATGAGATACGTTCGCGATTGCTTAAGGATGAAGCACGTTCGTGGCTCATCATTACTAAACATGCTCCATATTCACACTTTTGATGTGATTTTGCCTTCAATCATTTTCAAGCGCTTATGTGACGAGAGGATTGATTAAGGTTGAGCATATGGGTATGAGGGAAGTGAAAGTTAGGTGCATGGTTTTAACACTAAGGTCATAAGATCTAGTATACCTTTTCATACCTATTGTAGTTTTATAAGCAAAGGAAAATAAATAATACCATGTTACCTTTGCTTTTACCATTGTATAATCAATACCCATAGCATATGCAATTGCCTTTGTATTTGAAGCCTGCAAATTGTCAGAGTTCATCCTTTTTAGGCTGAAGTTTTCTGGAAGCTTGGTATTGGAATTTCCTGTACTTCATGAAGCTTCAGAGATTTACTATCATTAGATGTTATGGATAAATTTCACAGTATAAGTAGATTATACTCCCCGACAACGGCGCCAAAATGTTGTGCTACTTATATGATTAGTATAATGCACTCATTAACTATCAATCTGGGATTCGTAATCAATAGATTTATAATACACCAGTAAGAAAGGTAATTCTAATGTCATGAGCATAGAACTATTCTAAATTATGCATGCTGGAAACAAAGCAAACTAGCAAACCGAAACACACTTTGGTTGTCTTTCATAGAGAGGATATCTACTCCATTATGGCACATGCAAGTATGAGATGGAGTTCTTTTGACATATCAACTCTGCTATCTGAACCAGACAGTTAACTATGAAATCACACTTCTGAAAGGGAAATCACACATCAATCATCACGCATCAATCATCAAGACATAGCATGGGTAGTTCAATAGTCAATATACTGAGTATGCTGTGGTTCACAATGTTCTGTTGTGAAATTCACAAGTTCTCCTTCAAATATGTCTGACTACTACTGCCAACATTCATATCCATGAAACAAAATCAAATCCATAAAATAGAGAGAGCACATGCAAAACAGAGTAAGTAAAGATCTCTAAACAATCATATAATCCAAACTCTAAACTGAACTATACTACTATCATCTGAAAGCATCAAAGCTTTAGCTATTCTAACATCTATAATATTGAAATCAACTACTAACACTAATCTATAAGGATGATGACCTTTGTTGGGTAGTGGGCCCTTGCCACTTCAACAGGTTAGTGACTAGAGTCTACAGTAAAGTTTCTTTCAATCCACACATTACTCTTACTCAAACTTCAAAACATAGAATCAAACTATGCTAACAACTCAACTCATATTCATTCATAAATGATCAAGACATGGAGATAAATGACGTCCTTCTATTAAACTTCAACTCAGAATATGGTCTACAATATGTAACGCTACTTCATATGTTGTGTTATGATAATTCTCTACTACCTCCACCATCCTTGCCATGACTATTTAAACAGTCTTAGTCATGAAACACAAGGAGATGAAATCTTTAGCAGATTAGTCAATTTCCAAATTTACATATTTGGTTACATATTTTAAGCTTCATCCTCATGACACGAAGTGTATGAGGATGAAGAAAAAACAAACTAGCTTAACATAACCTTGCTATAGTTTTGATGATTCAACAAACATCCAACAATTATCTTGGTCACGATCTGGAGCTAAACTTGGTATATTCTGCTTCTTGTATTGGTACCAAATCGTGACAGGTGAGATTCGGTAAATGGTACCAGATCCAAACAATACGCAAGTGGTTGGTACCAGACTAGAACAGTCTGCAGTCATTGGTACCGGATCGCGACAGTGAATAGTTCGGTACCGGATCAGAATGGAAGATGCACTTGGTACCAGATTCAGACAGTGACAATCTGGCGCATAAGTACCGGATGGCTGAGCTGACACAGAAATGATGGACTCATCTAGAGGTCAAAGGTTACACATGGCAATTTAAAACATTTTTTCTCCTAGCTCAATAAACCACAAAATGCATGAATTCAATTATACTTTACCTTATGACCTCATCAATGGATAATGGTAGTGTTCTTTGTCATTTATCCAAGATTAGGTAGGCCAAAAAGGTATAAATGAGGAGTATAATAGGGTGTGGGGATGCCAATTTAGAGTCTCAACAAAGAATTTTAGGAACATGTCTCTCAAGGAGGCCTTCACTAGAGTGAAGCCTGAGGTTGGACACTTTAGGATATTTGGGTGTTTAGTATACATTCATGTACCTAAGGAGAAAACGACCAAGCTAGAACCTTTAGGAATAAATGTTACATTTGTGGGGTACAATGAGTCTTCAAAGGCATACCAGATCTACATCCCTGGTCAGAGACAGATTGAGGTGAGCAGAGATGTTACCTTTGAAGAGGAGGTATCCTTCATGAGATCTAGAGGATCTCACATGGATATTGATAGTGATAAACAAGACGAGATGGTTCCTTCTCCCCCTCCAGTTGATGTTCCCAAAGATATTGTAGTAGGTAAGAAGAGACCTACATGGACTCATCAGAATCTGCAAGAGGAAGAAGGACATGCAACTCCTCATGGTACCTTCCGAGAGAGAAAGAGACCTCAAAGATATTTGTGCTATACTGCAGCTATGAGCCACATCATTCATTTTGAGCCTTCCTGTTATGAGGAGGCAACTAGTCATCCAGTATGAAGAGATGTCATGATGGAGGAGTATCAATCCATCATGAAGAATGATGTGTGGGATATTGTTTCGATACCTAAAGGGAAACCTATAATGACTTCCAAATGGATCTACAAGATCAAACACGCAGTTGATGGGAGCATCGAGAGGCACAAAACGAGATTTGTTGCTAGAGGATTCTCTTAGGTGGAGGGAATATATTATGAGGAGACATTTGCTTCTATTTCTTGCTACACTTATATCTGGATGATTATTTCCCTCGTAGCATCCATGGGTTGGAAACTACATCAGATGGATGTGAAGACAACCTTTCTAAATGGAAAAATTGAGGAAGAAGTATACATCGAGAAGCCAGATGGTTTTGTCATATGTGAGAAGGAGTCTCATGTGTGTAGGTTGAGGAAGGCCCTATATGGACTCAAGCAGGAACCTCGAGCTTGGTATGCAAGGATTGATGGACACCTAATGATTTTGGGCTTCTACAAAAGTGTTTTTGATCCCAACATGTACTACAAGACTATTAACGGTGAGGCCTGTATTATGGTCCTCTACGTTGATGGTTTATTTATCACCGGTACAAAGAGCCTTATTATTGAATGCAAGTATGCATTGGTGTCTAAGTTCTAGATGAAGGACCTTGGTATGATGCACTACCTCTTGGGACTAGAGGTGTGGCAAAGAACTGATGAGATCTTCCTAAGTCAAGGGAAGTACACAATTGAGATATTCAAGAAGTTTGAGATACTGAACTTGAAACCCGTGACTGCACCAATGATGAAGAATCTGAAGAAACTAAGTGTGTCTTCTTCCGATTATGACAAAATTGATCCGACTCTATATAGACAACTGGTTGGATAACTGATGTATCTGGTTAACACCAGACCAAATAATTGTTATGTAGTGAGTGCACTTAGCCAGTTTATAAGTCAACTGAGATAGACACACTAGATTGTTGCGAAGCATGTGTTGAGATACTTGCAAGGCACAGTTCGACATGGTCTGAGATATACTTCCAGTATTGATATGATATGGCAGGAATATATTGACTCTGATTGGGAAGGGAGCGCAGTGGAAAGAAAGAGCACCTTCAGGTGTTGCTTCACTTTGGTATCTTCCATGGTTTCCTAGTGTAGCAGGAAACGAACTTTTGTGGCTTTGAGCACAACATAAGTAGAGTAAATTGCATTAAGTATGATAGTCCATGAAGCAGTGTGGCTTCACAAGATCCTTGCAAATTTATTCAAACATGCGCTGGATTCCACCATTATTCATTATGGTAACCAAATTTGTGTGAAGATCTCTGATAATCTGGTGTTTCATGACAAATCGAACCACATTGAGATCAAGTACCATTTCATCCGAGACATGGTGCAGATGAAGGAAGTATTGGTGCAATACCTTCCTATAGATGAGCAGGTTGTTGATGTTCTTACCAAACCAGGATGAAGTTTAAGTACTTCCATGACAGACTTGGCATGGTAGAGAATGCCTCCCTCGCTGAGAGGGAGTGTTGATATTTGCAGCTTCTTGAGACATTCTCCATATCGTACTCCCATGTGACTGAGTTGATTTGATCTGTGATGACACTTATCCGAGAAGGGATAAGTGGGGAACTTATTTGAGAAGGGATAAGTGTGGTTGGGATTATAACCCAATGTCCCATGTGGAGAGCACATGAGGACATGTCAAGGGAGTTGACCCTTGACGTCATACACTATGGGAGTTGACCCTAGTGTTTCTAGATGGTGTAGCCTCTAGAAGTCCACATCGACTGCCATGTGTGACAAACTTTCTTTAGATCATACTCCTCTGTGAATTGAGTTGAGTTGATATGTGAGGACAATTATCCAAGAAGGGATAAGTGAAACACTTATTCGAGAAGGAATAAGTGCATTTGGGCTTATAGCCCATCGCCCCATGTTCAAAGAACATGAGGAAATGTCAAGGGAGTTGACCCTTGATGTCTCACACTATGGGGAGTTGACCCTAAGTATTCCTAGAGGGAGTAGCCTCTAGAAGTCCACATGGGAGTGCCATGTGTGACAAATATTTTACTACTATGGTGGTTTTGTACCATTGGCAGAGACAGCGTGTCTCTGGATAGTAGTAGTGTACTACTATGGAAAGATACCTCCCTAGCTAAGTGGGAGTGTTGATGTTTCAGCATCGTGCATAACGTGTACTACATTGGGCTGCAGACTAAGGGAGATAGGATACATTTATCACAAAGGTGCACTTGTGATAAATGGGCCCAGACGTAGTCCTTCCTTGATTATGACAAGGAATAATATGGACTCGAGGTGCTTGAAGTGCTTTCCACACATCAGTTAGCATCAAGCCGACATTCACTCATAGGTGTGTGCTTGTGGTGAAAGATCCTGGTGTAGTCTTTGTCCTAGTCATGGTTGACAAGGAATAATAAAGAACAAAGATGTTATATGCTTTTACATGCAGACCCAAAGTGAGCCTAATCTCAGAGAGAGTTAATTGGCTCAGAGGGAGAGATGCAAAAGGAGTTTCTCCTCAGTTCAAGTGGGAGAGAGATGTCTCCCAAGAATGAAAGACAAGTGTCATGAGTCTAGGGTGAAGTTTGTATACTTCAAAGAAAAGAGTGGCATGTTGCAGAATGTCTCCCTCGTTGAGAGGGAGTGTTGATGTTTGTACAACATCAGGAAGACATTCTCTAAAGATAATAATTAATAATATAATAATTATTGATTATTATATATATTATATAATAAGTAAATGATAATAACAAATAGTTATTGATTATTCAAGGGATGCATCCTTTCATGGATGGTCACCTCATGTTCCCTATATATGGAACACTTATTATTGTAATAAATCATTGAATATCGATCATATCTCATATGAATAAAAACCAATAGAAAAATCTACCACAATGAAAGAATTAGCCTCTAAGAGAGATAGTGCATATATTCTCCATACAATAGAAAATAAAAACCATAACATAAGAAAGTAAAAGAGAGATAAAGATATAAAATTTCCCAAGAGGGGCACAAATTTCAACCAAGGATTTTCTCCAAATGGGAGAGCTATGTTAAAATGAAATAAAAAACATCCTTATTTATACAAATCCTCTAAAAAGTGTTTGTCCACTTAAGTTAGGGTAAACCAAAAAACAAGGGAGACATTTCCATTTATTTTTCCCCTTTACAATATTAAATTCAAATTTAACTTAAAGTTTGCACATAAGAAGCCCTAAAGATGACGTCAACCCTCTCTAGGGTGACGTTTTGGCACCTCTAGCAAGTCGTTGGAGCTTGGAGATGAAACATTGGGCCTCCAAAGGCCTCCCTCTCATGCTATGTAGTCTCCTCCATCAAGCCAAGGTCTATCTCCATAAAAAATGTGTCAAGTGTCAATTCAACAACACCACCACTCCAAACCCTATCCCTACGGTGACGTCAAGCCCTCCAAATGTGACATTTTGACTTCCAAAGGAAAAACGTTGGGCTTTTAGGGGCTAGGTGAGGTAATATAAAGTGTCTCTCAAACCTCCAAAGGTTTTCATCATCATCCGGTGTGCGTATCATGGTATCCACCCTATGGGATTCATGCCCCAAGGAAGCCCAAGCTAGGCTTGTTCCTCCAAAACTATCCACCAAGCAAGGTCCTGCAAAGAGAATGAATACTCCCTCCAAATATCTCAAGTCAAACATATCATGATAAGCAAATAAAATCAATAAAAGAGTCACCTAAGCATGTGCATAAAAAACCACCTCATCAAATTAAACAAGTGTTCAAAGACCCTATGCAACTTGCCAAGTTTAGGTATGGGAAGGTTGACAAAGTGACCTATTGGGTGAAGCATTCCCTAAGTTGAGTGTTTCCCAGGTGGACCCCCCTCTAAATCATGTGTAGAAGATGAAGTGGATGGGGGGTAAGACTTTTGGGCATGTGGTTAATGACATACAAGGGATCGTAGTGTCTCATTTATGGGTGTCTTTTTAGAGGGTTTGTTGCACCTTCATTTTCAATGCATCCTTTTTCCAATCCCACTTATTTCCTTTTGCTTTTTTTTTAATATGTTTCCAGCTTGAATACAAGATGGGGCTTCTACCTAAGCATGAAAAACAATTCCCACCTTGACTCTACCCTAATCATAGAATGCTTCCCCAAGTTGAAGACATTGTGTGGGACTTCTACCTAAGCTTGAAAAACATTTCCCACACACGCTCTACCTTGGTTGGCATTTTTGCATTGTTATTTTTTTACGGGTCCCATCAGTTTCTTATGAGAGACATTTCATTTTCCTCAGTGTTAGCGATAAAAAACGCACCAACATTTTTGAAAGAACGATGCCTAATCTTGTAGGAAAAAATTGAATAGCTTCCCGGACTCCAAATGCAGATTTGAAAGTACCATTGGAAAGATTAGGATTTGTAGATGTCGATTGACTATTTAAGCATGCAAAACGGGCTCTCCATGACCGAGAAATTTGATTTTGAAAAAAATTGCGCTTTCACCAGCGCAAAAGGCAGAATTTTAACTAGTTAGCTGTTGAAAGTTGCGCCTTTCAACAACTAAGGAGCAGATTTTCGGGTAAATTAG
>ML782842.1:1111538-1124289 GCA_009831015.1 Picea engelmannii
CTAGATCCACCTAGATCTAGAACAAAACAGGACAGAATATATCGCTTTCCCTAGATCTAACTATTGAATTAAATTGGAAGTGAGAATAAGAGACATACCTTGTAATCGCTTCCTTAATCTTTGTTTCTCCTGCTTCGCTCCAGTGCTCTCATGCAGTCAAGATCAAAACAACACAAACCAACCAAAGTGAAAGCAAATAATATATTCAATAGCTAATCTATACATATGATCAAGGAGTTATGTAATAAATTAAATCTAACTTTATGGGAAAGAAACATATTATTGTATCAAATTAAATGTGAAAGAGAGATTACAACCGTTGCCTTGATGTCGTAAGGTCCCTTCCAACTGTCCTTCGTTCCCCACACACTTCTTGCTCCAAGGATTCTGAAACCATAGATTTGATAGCTAGTCACAATCTATCTTGACAAAGCAAATCTCAAAGCCACTCTAACCAAGCCAATAATTCCAAGCCAAAGAACCAACAAAGCTAACCCAAGCTAAAAACCCCTTCTCCATGAGAGCTCCTCTCCTTTTATAGGTTGAAGAGGATAAGGTGAGGAGGTTAGGATGATCCCACTAAATCATGAAAGCGAGTAAGATCCAAACCATTCGGATGCCACCTCACCATAGAAGCTTCTCCTTCTAGAAGATTCGAGAAAACGCTCGTTTTTCCCATGTGCTGGCATTCTCGCACCCTAGCTATAGTGCAACCTGCGAACTGTTTGCACCCTGGCTATAGTGCAACCTGCGAGAATTGGTCATTCTCGCACCCTGCCTATATAGAAACCTGCGAACATCCTTTTTTATAAGGTTTTTACATAGGAAAATGCAACTTCTTTTCTGAGGAAAAGTTCTTCTCCCTTCTTTCTTTAGGAACTCAGGCCACTGACCCCTTTGAAGGCAACAGATAGGTTTACATCATTAACGATCATAGGGATGACGAAAATAATGTGTAACACCAAGATTTTGTAGATAGGGGTGATCTATCAAGAACACAATTAAGTTTAGGCATAAGGAGGGCTGCTGTGCAAGGATCTCCTGCAGCACAGGCGGGATACCAACTTTGCAGAGTGCTTGAGTCTGAGTTGACAGAGAGCTATGACATGGGAATACTCTGATGATAGCTTAAGCACAAGTTGTGACTACAAGACATCCAAAATGGTAGACATGCTACTGCGTTCACAGACAATGTGCCCTAAACCTCAAGCTGCTGTGTCAAGGATGCTGCTCCCTTCAAGGTCCTTCCCATTGCTAAAGCAAGAACCCTCCATTGGATAGAAGGTTTTCCATATCATTTCTTGTAGAGTTACATGGGCACTGCTCTTTTTGATACTCTATTAATGTGTCCATATTCTGGATAATGTTATTGACACAATCTACATCTGCCATGCAATGGATAAAGACACAGGGGATGTGTCTAGATCAGAGGTTCATGATGTTTATGTCAAGCTTCCAGTTTCACGAAATGATACCTCTGTTCTTGCCATGCACCAACCCTGAAACAGAAAAAACATGCTCGTCGGAACTATGTAGATGATGTTCCAGATGATGTCAAACAAAGAAGGTTGTCAGAGCTCATCAGTGCGTTCCAGGAATCAACAGGTCAGAGGCATGACTCGCACATCAAACAGCCGAAATTCCCTCCTACAGGCACGCAACTGAAGTTCCAGTTTCATTTAAAGTGGCAACAGATGGTCAAAATCCCAGTTTGAAGAGCAAACTTATCATACACCTGTGCGTTTCCAGGATTGAATGGTTTAAATTCTGCTTTTGTGATTAAAGCCTGAACAATTATTGCCTCAAATTTCGTTTACAGGTCAATTGAGTAACGGTTTTTGCTTAACCTCCGCCTTAATTGATTAGATGTCACCTATATTCTCTGTGTGTTGAGATTTCGTCAATATTTGAACTCCAATTCTGGTTGGTAGTTGTTGAGTCTGTTTTCAACCGTGTCTTCAACTTGTACCCATAATACACACCCTATAATGGATGATGTGGCAGAATGTGAAATCCGATTGGGATATCTGCAAATTGGTGAATGGATTGGACTAGGTTCTTATGGAGAAGTTTATCACGCAGACTGGAATGGAACGAAAGTTGCAGTTAAGAAGTTTCTTGATCAAGATTTCTCAGGGGATGCATTAGAGCAGTTCCGCAGTGAAGTGCAAATCATGCGAAGATTGCGTCACCCAAATATTGTTATTTTTATGAGAGCTGTCACTCGGCCTCCAAATCTCTCTATTTTGACAGAGTTTCTTGTAAGAGGAAGCTTGTATAAGCTAATCCACCGCCCTAACCTCCAAATAGATGAGAAGAGGCATTTACGGATGGCTCTTGATGTGGCTCAAGGAATGAATTATTTGCACAGTAGCAATCCTGTAGTAGTTCATCGAGACCTGAAGTCCCCAAATCTTCTTGTTGATAAATATTGGGTTGTCAAGGTTTGTGATTTTGGCTTGTCACGTTTGAAGCACCATACATTTCTGTCTTCCAAATTAACTGCAGGAATGCTTGAATGGATGGCACTGGAAGTTCTTCGGAATGAACCATCAAATGAAAATGTGATGTTTTTTGTGTAATCTCATGGGAGCTGGCTACTTTGCGTATGCCATGGAGCGGAATGAATCCCATGCAGGTAGTTGGTGTTGTTGGTTTTCAGAATCGTCGCCTTGATATTCCCAAGGAAATTGATCCAGAGGCTGCAAAGATTATTTCTGAATGCTGGCAGAATGATCCAAATCTACAAAATTCATTTGGACAGCTTATGGTTGCTCTCAAGTCTTTGCAAAGGTTGCTTGTTTCACCTCAGTGAGAAACACAAACTTGTCCTTTTAACCACAAGAATAAGCCGTGAGTATCCAGATATGGACAAGATGATATGCTCTGAGAAATCTTAGAGCTATTGTTTGGTCCCTAAATCTAGTCGAGGAAAGCAAACTGGATGATGATGTGCCTGAAGAAGAGGATGATTCCCAGAGACAGAGAAAAAGGCCTAAAAAGGTGCAGATCAAGGAGAATGTGGAT
Organism: Picea engelmannii; assembly: GCA_009831015.1. Classification (NCBI taxonomy): domain Eukaryota; kingdom Viridiplantae; phylum Streptophyta; class Pinopsida; order Pinales; family Pinaceae; genus Picea; species Picea engelmannii. The sequence goes on from ML782842.1 coordinate 1,114,566, forward strand.
GCAACCAGTTATTATCAAGTTCACCCTCTTACTGTCATTGTTCATGTCTATGATGATGAACTGACTAGTGGGACAAAGCCTAGCAAATTGGTCACTCTGAAATTTGAATACTTGCTAAAGCTGCATGTTGTTTGTGTTGGGGTTGATGGTATGCAAGGAGGCAGTGAGAACAATTTTCTTATAAACTTGTTTCCAGATAAAACTGGGATTGAGCTTCCTCATCATATAGCTAAACTGTCTTCAGGTCTCAACTTTGCATATGATGAGAAAATAGCACAAAGGCCATTTAAATGGGTTCAGCACTTGGCAGGCATTGACTTTTTGCCCGAAGCTCCTCCATTCCTTGCTGATAACATATCTGGAATTGACGAAGCTGCAAAAGGTGCATCAACTTTGGCAGGGTTGAATATATATAGACAACTACATCTGTGCATTGTTTTTGTTGAATACCATATCTGCATTTGGCTGTGGCTTACCGGCATCTGGGGTTGGCATTGGCTACTGGATCTATGGCTTTACAAATATCTGTTACCATTCATTTTATCCTCCTTTTGTATATGTAACTTTTCTTGCAGGTCTTTTCCAGGAAGAAGATTTACACCTGAAGGATGTCTACTATTCTAAGCTGAAGGATTTTATGGGAAAATTCGAAAGTTACAAACAACTACATTATCCAGAGCACTCACAAGCCTGATGTGTTGACTCTTCCTGCTGAGTTCAAGGATGACAATGTTCTAGATGTGGGAATTCTGAAGATCTCACCACCGATGATGAAAGTGACTGGCTGTGTGAAGGCTGCAAGTTGCAGCAGAATGCAAGTGTCAAGATAGTTGAGACACCTCCAAACTTGAGAATGGTGTTGAAGCCAGCATTCTTGACCAGCAGGAAACATAACTATGGTTGAGTCACACGCTTTGACTCTAGATCTATATGTTCATCAATTGCATGCATAATCCCTGGATTTGAAGGACCCATCAGCAGTCAATTATGGCAAAGTCTGGACCGGTCTTAAGGGCCAAGGTTGATGGTATTTGGTACTTGGAGGTGAATCCAGAGGTAGCAGACCTATTCAAACAAGAGGATATTACAAGTTCAGTCAGAGAGAAAGGAGCTTCGTCTAGCAAGCCCTGAGGTCTTTGTACTCTTGCAGGTAATCGAGATTCATCAAATTTTGATTTTGGGTAAGTTTATGTTTCGGTGGTTTAGGTGAGCCTGTGTGTGCTCATTAACCACCGAAGAGGCTAAATGACTCCATGCCCAATACTAAAGGCATCAGGTCTGCTAAGTTCTTGAATACCTCACAGGGAGGTATCCATCCCAGTTGGAGCCAAATGTTAGCGATAAAAAACGCACCAGCATTTTTGAAATAACGATGCCTAATATTGTAGGGAAAATTTGAACAGCTTCCCGGACTCCAAATGCAGATTTGAAAGCACCATTGGAAAGCTTAGGATTTTTAGATGTCGATCGACTATTTAATCATGCAAAACGGGCTCTCCATGACCGATAAATTTGATTTTGAAAAAATCTATGCTTTCACCAGCACAGAAGGCAGAATTTTAACTAGTTAGCTGTTGAAAGCTGCGCCTTTCAACAGCTAAGGAGAAGATTTTTGGGTAAATTAGCTGTTGAAAGCCTGTAATGCCAGAATACTCAAAATTTCACCCAGATCGAGATTTTTTGGGTTTGAATGGTTTGAATCTTCTTCAATAAGCTGATTATGAATTATCAAATCAAAATCTGAAGGCTATTCTTGGAGATGAAAGTCAAAAGGGAATTTTTGACTAGATTTGGTCATTTTCAAGGGAAAAATGATAGAGATTTTTGGCACACATCATCAAATTCGAATTCCACTTTCAGAGGAACAGATCAAAGAGCCTTGGAAGGCTAGGCTACACTTCATCAACTTTCAACCAATGTTTGAAGACCAAAAGATAGAGGTTGACCTCATCTTGAGGATCTCCCCTTATCTTTTGTAAATCAGTTTTGACTTTCTATTCTTAGAATATCAGATCCATTGTTTTAGGATCTGAAACTAATTGTAAAAGGCTATAAAGCCAAATAATTTTGGATCACTAAGGGGTTCAATCTTGGATACATTTGGCCTATGTACTTAGACTCTTATTTTGATATGAATCACAGTTTTCTTTTGCTACCAATGTCAGATTTTCTCATGTGTTTCCTTACTCTGTAATTTGATTCAATTTAGCTCAGCTATTAAGAACTGTCATCTTCTTATTTGGCTCATGAATTTGAATCAAATGATCTCTTACTATCTTGTATGACCCTGCATGTTAATGTACTTGGTTATCTAGAATAGTATTCTTCATACCCCATTTCAAGTTACTGTATCTGATTATTGGCTTCTAAAAGCACTGGCTCATTCGAATGCATGATAATTTGTTCTTCTCATTAGACATCCTCAGTTATCCCATTGATCCACACACTTCATTATTCATTATTTATAAGTTACCAAGCATCCTTAGCCTACAACCCTAAGGAGTTTCTTGGAGTGATAACAAAATGGCGCCGTTGCCGGGGAGAGGAGATCGAAGCTCAGCTTCCTTGGGAGATGACAAGATCCAGCTTTGATGATAGACAAAGCTTGGACATCATTTGGTTGTAATCATCTATCTGGCGACTCCATGAAGGAAGAATTCGGTGGCGACTCCATGAAGGACGGATCTGTTGGCGACTCCACTGGTATATAAATGAATCAGATCTTAGCAAAGAGGTATGCGTTCTGCAATTTCTCAAGTATTTATGGTTACCCTCATCCAGTACCTACTAGAGATGAATGGGAACGTAGTATCCCCAGATTTCGTGGAGAGAAGTGGGAAGTACCAGCTTAACATTTGTTAGATTTCCATGACTTCATTGACCGGCTTGAAATTGTACATGAAGATGTTCAAATTAAGCTATTCAAATTTTCTTTAGAGGGAATTGCTCTTGACTGGTGCCAGTCTCTTCCGGATGCAAGTGTCAGTTCTTTAGCAGATTTTCATGCTGCTTTTCATGTGTTTTGTAAAGACCAATTTTCAGTTGATCTTCTTTTTCCCGAGTGTTGTCATGAATTCAATCTTTCGAAATTAGAACTTCGTGAAGAGTATACCGCTGAAGAAAATAATCTTCATCATGATCATGAGATCAATAATCCACACTATGAAAACCTTAGCAATGCTTTTGCCATCATATCAAACGCATCTATTGTTGTAAGTTGTCATGAAGATCAGATTTTTCTCTCTGAAAATTTTGAAGATGTTGAGCAAATTGACAGATCAGCAAGTAACAGTTTCAGATTTGCAGAAGATGATGAGGGAAACGTTCATATTTCAGATTTGCAAACACACGAGAATTGCAGCAAATATGAAGAAAAAAGTGAGGAGCTCAAAGATTCAGATCAGCAGTTCATCCTATATATTCCTTCGTCAGATCTCGAGCAATCTGTATTCAACATTGAGACCAGAAAGGGTGATGGAGAGCAGAAAGAATTATATCAACAGGTTATGATGCATGTTTTTCTGTCGGATGTTGAGCAGCCAGCTTTGTATGAATTTCAAGATCCAATTGCTATATGGATGGACTCACAGTCTTCACTGATGTCATATATTACAGAGTTTGGCATCATGGTTTGCAGCAGCAAACATGAGCTGGTTGCAGTCCTCTTGTGGTATTTTTTGTTCTCCTTCCCTATTCTTTGTTGTATACATAAATATGGGTCAGGTAATTTGCTGCTTGAACTATTTTTCTGGAAATTTGTATATACCTGAAACATGTATTTGCAGAAGTTAGATGTAGGAGTAGACAAAAAAATAAGCTTGTCCTACGAGCATGTAGATCGCTTTCAGTTATTGTTGAATAAGCATAAACACATTGAGTTTTGATGGAATTGCGGTTTTAGAGGTGAAGTTCATTGCACCAGCAATATCTGCATGCAGTGCCCTTCCCCTGCCTGCTTGGATTCTTGCACATGGAGAATCCATAGTTTTATTATCAGAAAAGTCAGTTCAAAGTTTCCCAGCTCTGCAGAAAGTCTTGGTGTCAAAACAAATGTCAAGCAGTGAAATTACAAATTCTGAGAAAACAACGTGGCTACTGCTGATGTTGTTTTGTTTCTGCACTGAGTTTCTACATATTTTGACAAGGATTCAGAGGAAAGTGTGGAGGTCGATCAACCTTTTGTAAGTTCACTTGCATTCTAATGTTCCTAAAGAATATAGGCATTTTTCCGCTCTTCGATTTGATCGATGGCAGGTTACTATGGATAAGAAATCGGAGAATCCACTACCTATAAATTTAAATATGCTTATCTCGAGAACGATAGAATGGAGGTAGCTATGTAAGCAACATTATAGATGGAGGTCATCACGGATCGGTAAATATAGGAGACTTGTATGCAGAGGAGGAGAGGGACTTCCTGGTTGATGTCAAGTTGCCAGTTGTTTCGAGCTCTATTAATATTAGCCGCTGTAATGATATGAGGGTTGAATGTAACTTGCACCTACATTCAAAATTAACATGCGACCTAACATTTTTACTATGTTTAACATTGCAAATTGAAAAAAGAAAATTGGTCAATTGCGAAACTAATAGAATTCAACCCCAATAATCCCCAAAAATCAAATACCATATACCTCCACAACAAGCATAACCCTGTAATTTCATAAATAGCCCTATATATATACACATTTGTTATTACTATGTTTAACATTGCAATTTGCAAAACAATGACCAAAATAATAAGGATAACCTTGTAAGTTCATAAATAATTGAATCTTGACCTTTCTTGGCTCATAATTTTCATTATTTCTCCATCTATTTTTATTACTTTAAATACAATACATTTTCTAAATGAAATTTACAAAGCACCCAAAAATAACACAGAGTCAAAGCTCTTTCAAATGCAATGTTTCACCGTAAAATGTCACAATCAACCTGTATTTTGCCACTCCTTTATTTTTATCTTAAGCTATAAAGACTAGCGATAAATCCCTAATATATTCTATTGCACCATTACACACAATACTAAACATAATGACAAACACCTAGGAAATATGTAAAGAACCTTTAGAATGAATATAATCACAAATTTCTTAAAGAAATGGGTAAATTATACCTCATGGGCCTCCAAGTCCTATCCAATTTCTCATACACAATATCCTAAATATTCCCACCATGCTCCAATGCAAAGTTCTAAGAGAGACCGAGAACTCTTTCGGTTTTATAAAAAGCTGTGAAATCCCTCCATACCTCCATCAAGTACTCAATGCTAAATCAACAATACTAGATACTTTAAGCCAACCAAGTCAAAATTAAAAATAACACTAGTTGTTTTCTGAATTATTTAGTTAAATAATTCACAAAATAAAAGCACACCAATTCTCTCAAAACAAAAACCCCATGCACTTTTGAAAAATAAAGCCAAAAAAGACTAACAATATACCATGAATGTTCGAGTTTTAAAGCCCAACATTCACCAACTTTTCCAAATCCCACGTGAAATCTCCTCAAATTATCTTGATATTAGCATACAAGAAATTGAAAATGCACCTGAATCGAAAATGTTCTCATACACATTAGTACCTAGAACTTGAAATAGCATTCAATTCTTGAGCCAAGAGCATGTAGCATCTGATTCTTCATGGTTTATGCGTTTTAGGTTTATAAGAGCTCAGCCTTAATGGTGTTTTTTTTCAGATGTTTGCAGGGCTCTTTTAGAATGGAGAACACTGACCATAAGATCTAGTGTCACTAAACAGTTGGGTGCTATCAAAACCTACATCTGGCCCTACCTTGCGTGATTACAATTTTAACCCGAAACTCAATAAAAAAGGGCGATATGACTGTTGTGTTTTCCTAACTGGCACTAGAGAACAAAATTAATGGTATAGTTATTTCCCAAGTATTGGAGCACCTCCTATGACCATCAAATCCCCTCTAGCCATATCTAACACCCACCTAACCCTCCACTTGTGCTCCATAACTAAAATTTATCCTCCTTAACAACTACTCTGCCACTCTTTTGTACTCCCACTGTCTGGCATCATAACTATATTTCTTACAGACTTGAGAGTTCTGGTGTTTACTTAACCCCTACAGAAGTTATTTTTCCTTGAAACCTTCCCACCTTTACTAATTGCACGAGGTGGTACCAACCAGAGAGACCTTCCAGTACCTTCCAATGGAGGCTGAGGTTAGTGCACTATGAGTTTGGCTGACGAAGCCATATGGAAGAGTGTTGGCCTCTTCCCACCATCATATGCTCCATTTGTTTCTATGTCCTCTCACTATACCTTATTGCCAAAGGTGGCAGAACTATCAACTCCTTTGCATACTGTATCACCTTGCCTGGGCACCACTGAAACACATCCGCCTTCTTCTCCACTAGGACTGATATCCTCCATTGGATGAGCAAACAAACGACAAAAAAAAGGTCCACCAGAGCATGCCCGATTTTCTCAGTCATGGCTACCCAAGCTTTTGGGCACCAATAGACTGTGGAAGTCTAACAAGAGAAAACGCCGCTTGATAATGGGCTCAGACATGGGTTTAGAGGAAAGTGTTCATCTCTCCCTTTGTGGACTTGTGGGCAGGTTCACATACCATGCTCTTAGCTTTTATTCCCTACTGGAATGGTTATTAGAAAACTGGTTACCAATTCTTGGATATGTGCCAGAGCTCATTTCCCTATCTTTTGGTTGGTTTGGTTTTATTTTTAACACTCTAGAAGAGTCACAACTTATACTTGACACTTTTTGGACCATTGGAAGTGGCAGTATTAATCTCAAAAGGTGGAAGGTATCATTTATCTCATCAACGGACTCCTTCCGGTTTTGACATGTATGGTTTCTCCTATCCGGACTACCCCTACAATACTGGACCGAGAAGGCACTGGAGGCCATCAGTAATGAACTGGGACGCTTTATTTGTATTGAACGTAAACTCTTGAAGAGATCAAACAGACGTATGGCGAGGATTATGGTCGAACTGGCCATACATGCATGGCTACCAGATGTCCTAGACATTTTTTGGCGAGGATGCTCGATGACTCAGCGACTGGATTACCTTGGTATTCCTTTTCTTTGTTCAACATGTCATCAAATAGGTCATCTCTGGTGTAACTGCACAAGAGCACAAGAAGAAGAGAAATCAAAAGTATCTTATCTTCGCAAGTTACCTAGGGATGATTCTCCGGGGGTGGAATCCTATACACCGGGATTTGAAGGCATTATGGACGAGGGGACTGAGGACCTTATGGACACTACCGATTTACAACCGAATCCTTCCTCCAAGCTCACGGGTAAGCTAAAACAATTATGTCCTACTTTGTATTTTACTCTCTCTTCTTGGGAATGACACTATTTAGACACCTTAGCTATCCCAGGACTTGAACCTAATAAAATGGTTTTCCCCATGCCGTGCAACCCCTCTGCTTCTATACCACCAGTGGCTTTAGAGTCCTTTAATTTTGGTCCTCCTGCTACACTGTTAACTCCGATCATCGAACATCCGTCTTCCTCCCTACCACTTAACACGAGTGGCTCCCCACAATTTCCTCCCCAATTCTGTCCACAGATCGAGTAAACCTCCCTTCTACACCACACTCTTTGAATAACAATAATACAGTTGGGACTATTACTCTGCTATCCTCAATACAGGAACAAGATATAGACAATATTGGTTTATCCTCCTTCATCCCTCCTTCAATATATTTTCATCTTCTGGTCTCACTACCTACTTATCTAGGCAAAACAACCATCAATGATTTACAAGACTTACCTTCCACTTCTTGTCATGATCCATCTACATACTCAATTAAAAAGGATTTCTCCTGGTCACATGGCTTAGGACTTGATGCCTAACCTATTGTTAGGACCCTACAATGTACCTTTTTGCCCACACTTTTTTCCACCATTACACCCTTGTTTCACTCACATTTAAACTCACATTATCACTTTACCCTATCTTTCCAAAGGTATACAACGTCTCTTCTCTTTACTATATGTTTAATATGTTTTGCATATAATTTTACATTACTCTCGTACTTGACCATTGATCAGAAATGTATAAGTGCTGAAATAGTTCGAACTGCAGATTAGCATTGAGGCATGTTGTTGAAACAGTTAAAGCACGCAAACCCTATGGCTGAAACAGTCTGTGGACTACGATGCTGAAACAAAAAATCACACAGAAGAAGCTGTTACACTCTCTGTGGTCTACAATGCTGAAACAACAGTTGTTACACTCTCCATGGTCTACGATGTTGAAACAACAACTTCTACAATCTCCGTGGTCAACGATGCTGAAACAACAACTCACACAGAAGAAGTTGTTACACAGTCCATGGTCTACGATGCTGAAACAACAACTCACACAGAAGAAGATGTCACACCCTCCGTGGTCTACGATGCTAAAACAAAAACACAAAACTGTTACATTGACCACAAAAGCCGCACCTTGAGCTAGCATTAACCATCGTTGCTGCCTGAGACCAAGTTGCTGAAACAGTCAGAACGCAAATCCCATGGCTGAAACAGCCCGCGATTTGCGATGCCGAAACAGCATACAACAACAGTAACAAGAAGACAAATAAAGAAGCTGTTACTCCAGCCGCAACATCAACACCCCACTCAACACTTGTAATAGCATTCTGTTACGGGAGACTAGGATACCTATTCTAGTATAGAAATTGGATCTGACAAAGAATAGGATTCAGATGTGAAAATGTAATTTGATGATCAACTTGTATTGAGGGGATTCTCCTCTTTAAATAAGAGGAAATCATCATTAGAGAGGACCTTTTGTTTTAACTAAGGAAGGATTTTACAGAGAGGGACGTGTTTTACTTCAGATTGTAATATGATACAGTTGACAGATGAATAAAGGACCGTTCTGAGCATTTCTCTCTAGTCCCTTTCATTTCAGGGGAATCTTGTGAGAAGGGAGGGCCCACCTTCTTCACAAGATTCACCCATTAGCTTTATAGTGTGTTAGTTTTATTTTTGTTCATGCCTTGATTAAATTCTGTTTTGATGAAACACTACTTTATTGAACTTTGTTTTGCTGAAACACTATTTTACTGAACTCTGTCTTGCTGAAACTCTGCTTTACTGATTGTTACATTGTTTTCATATGATTCATGCTTAGGTAACTGTTAATCATTCTAGTTAGCAATCCTGTTTGGTGAATTTATGAAAGCTTGATAATAAGGGACAGGTGCTGAAGATTCCTGCTTGGGGAATAGGGCCCTGTTCTCTGTTAGAGATAGTTAACCTTTAGTGCATGTCAATTATTTCAATTAGTAATGAGTTCATGAAAGTGTGCTAATCGGAAACAGGTGTTGAAGATTCCTGCTTGGGGAATAGGGTCCTGTTCTCTGTTAAGAGGTAGTTAGTCTTCAGTGTGTGTCAATCATTTCAATTAGCAATGAGTTCATAAAAGTGTGGTGATCGGAAACAGGTGCTGAAGATTCCTGCTTTGGGAATAGGGTCCTGTTCTCTGGTTATAGAATAGTTGGTCTTTACTTTTTAGGGATAATTTTAAGGATGGAAATATATATTAAAATCTAGAAACGTGGGCTAATATTACTAGTCCTTAATATACAAAATGTGAAATGTTGGGCGATATTTTTGTAAAAATATTCAAATATATAAGTATTTTATATAGTTTCTATAAAATTTTAACGATTTTTAAAGTAAAATAATTATATTCTATGGAATTTGGG
>ML782842.1:1148932-1182954 GCA_009831015.1 Picea engelmannii
CATTTCCGTCATCTTTTTTCAGAGTTACATAACATGAGCATGGGGCATGCCCGCCTCGTTTGTACACAGTTGTATATTGTTACGCACCTTCTGGAAGATCGGGTTCTACAGGTTCCTTTCTTCTCCAAAGGATTGCTCTACACGGTCCCACTCTTGCTCTCCCTTACACCACCATTCTCAGTAAAAGAAACATTGATGGATTTCGGCTATACGTATGATCCTAACCTCATCCATCAGGGGGCATCTGTTATCACTGAAATTTTGTCCGCACATGGCGACAAGAAATCCGCATCGTCAAAACAGGAATGAAGCTATTCATGGCACAAGATTAAATCCACAGCATGACAAAAGGGTCAAAAACTATACAAAGTAACCAAAAAATTGAAGGGCGCTTTGCAGAATCTGGGTGCACGCGCATATGCACGTAACAACAACATACAATGCGCGCATGGGCGCACGATGCGCGGCTGTTGGACGAAAAACCCATGCACCTGCTAAACGACGCATTTATTGAAATTGGTTGGCCTCCCAACCACTAATGGATCAGCTCCCAAGCCGATTTGACATCAAATCTGAGCTGAATCCGCATGGTAGGCTGGTCAAAGACCTAATTGAGACCTAAAGAGACCCTTTTCACACTCTAAAGAGGTTACATAATCACCCAATGCCATGCTATAAAAACCCATGAAGAACCATCATTTTCTCAAGGAATTCCATGTATTGTTATGCTTCTAAGATTGCTAAGGACTCATTCTTTGGCAAGAACATAATTAGCACCATCTCATTGATCTATCCACCCCTCTCTTGAGTGGATATGCTTGGATTTCTTTCACCATCATTTTCATCTTTTTCATTGTAAGGAGAGCAAGTTGTGAGGGCCTCAAGAGCCTTCCTTTGGAGGAAGAAGGAACCACAGTTCCCTTTCTTCATTGTGTTCTGGATTTCATCAATAGACCAGCTCAAAACATTGGGGATATTGGTCTTGTTGTCTTTGTTATTTGTTTTTCATATGCTCATAGTTTTAGTTTGTTTTGGTTTGTTTCTTGTCTATAGTTTTGTTTTATTTTCTCTAACCCTTTCCTCTACAGCTGTCATGCTCTGCAAGACCCAACAGGGCATGTAAGCACCCTTTATTTTCTCACCAAGTGACGAATTGGGTGCGAACACTATTGATGAATCTGCCCCTCCCTGCCAGATCAATACCCACACCTTTGTGGAACAAGCCACTCAGACCCTACCTCAGCCTACTACTTGCAACACTAAAACACAAACTCAGCCATGGGATGAGTAGGCAATAATAGAGAAATGGAAAAACGAGTCTGCTATTACACATGCCAAAAGCCTATAGGAACACAGACAAATCTGGATAAATCATATCTACTCAAATTGGGAAGCCTTGGAGCAAACATGCCAAGAATCTCATGCCCTTAAGAAACAGAATAAAGAACTAAAAGGCAGATTGCTCCAAATATTTGACTTGGCACAAAAGTTATTGGCTGCAAGGAAACCATCCTGTAATTACTCTCTGTTCCTCATGGAACGACTTACATGGTTTCAGATCAAATCAATCACAGAAGGCAAACCCCATGCAGTGTTAAATCCAACAGATTTTGTCAAAACCTTTGCAGAAGCCTCTGCTATGGATCAACACCTCCTTTGTGAGGCATATTTTCATAATGAGGCCATCCCTGAGAACCGATAGCTTAACCTTAACCCTCTTGTTGGTGACATCCAAATTCGGGCACTCACCTCCTTCCTCAACAATCAGATTATATGGCAGGATGACTTCCTAGCTGCCAAGCATAACGAGGATAACCTCCTTCTCTGGATAAGGCCAGAACCACAAAATGCAACCACCTTTGTTATAGAGTATTATCATTTTTTAAAGAAATCAGGGATGACTCAACACATTTAGCAATTACAGACAAATATGAATTTAGGGATGACTCAACATTTCATCAAATCCACAGAGATTGCTGCCCTACAGGCAAATAACATGTTTTGGCAACAATCTACTGGGAAAAGACAAGAACACAATCCCTTCAGCCCCACTAATCTTGAGATAGCAATCTCCAGGGTACCTAGCTACATCAAGTGTGTTCAACAATGTGCTAAAAGCTGGAGAGTCTATCAGTTTCATTTCCCTATCCTGTGGATGCCAGCAGAGAAATATCAAATTCATTATAAGTTGCCCAAGAAGACATAAACAATAGCTTGGCAAAGGTTACAATGCGTTCAAGGGTTCAGAGCTCCAACAGATATCACCTTCCACAGCTACTGCTTGAGTAACTTGCACGCTCAGAGTCGGTATTCAGATTTTGATTCAGAGTGAAGTTGCCCGAGGACATGCAACATTTTAAGTTGGGGGGGATGTTAGGACCCTACAATGTAACTTTTTTCCCACACTTTTTTCCACCATTACACCCTTGTTTCACTCACATTTAAACTCACATTATCACTTTACCCTATCTTTCCAAAGGTATATAACGTCTCTTCTCTTTACTATATGTTTAATCTGTTTTGCATATAATTTTACATTACTCTCATACTTAACCATTGATAAGAAATGTATAAGTGTTGAAACAGTTCGAACTGCAAATTAGCATTGAGGCATGTTGCTGAAACAGTTAAAGCACACAAACCCTGTGGCTGAAACAGTCTGTGGACTACGATGCTGAAACAACAACTCACACAGAAGAAGTTGTTACACTCTATGTGGTCTACGATGCTGAAACAACAGCTGTTACACTCTTTGTGGTCTACGATGCTGAAACAACAACTGCTACACTCTCCGTGGTCAACGATGCTGAAACAACAACTCACACAGAAGAAGATGTTACACAGTTCGTGGTCTACGATGCTAAAACATCAACTCACACAGAAGAAGTTGTCACACCCTCCGTGGTCTACGATGTTGAAACAACAACACAAAACTGTTACATTGACCACAACAGCCGCACCTTGAGCTAGCATTAACCATCGCTGTTGCCTGAGACCAAATTGCTGAAACAGCCAGAACGCAAATCCCGTGGCTGAAACAACCCGTGATTTGTGATGCCGAAACATCATACAACAGCAGTAACAAGAAGATAAATAAAGAAGTTGTTACTCCAACCGCAACAGCAACACCCCACTCAACACTTGTAATAGCATTCTGTTACGAGAGACTAGGATACCCTATTCTAGTATAGAAATCGGATCTGACTAAGAATAGGATTCAGATGTGCAAATGTAATTTGATGATAAACTTGTATCGAGGGGATTCTCCTCTTTAAATAAGAGGAAATCATCATTAGAGAGGACCTTCTATTTTAACTAAGAAAGGATTTTACAGAGAGGGACGTGTTTTACTTCAGATTGTAATATGATATAGTTGACAGATGAATAAAGGACTGTTCTGATCATTTCTCTCTAGTCCCTTTTGTTTCAGGGGAATCTTGTGAGAAGGGAGGGCCCACCTTATTCACAAGATTCACCCATTAGCTTTATATTGTGTTAGTGTTATTTCTGTTCATGCCTTGATTAAATTCTGTTTTGCTGAAACACTACTTTATTGAAGTCTATTTTGCTGAAACACTATTTTACTGAACTCTGTCTTGCTGAAACTCTACTTTACTGATTGTTACATTGTTTTCATATGATTCATGCTTAGGTAACTGTTAATCATTCTAGTTAGCAATCCTGTTTGGTGAATTTATGAAAGCTTGATAATCAGGGACAGGTGCTGAAGATTCCTGCTTGGGGAATAGGGTCTTGTTCTCTGTTAGAGATAGTTAACCTTTAGTGCATGTCAATTATTTCAATTAGTAATGAGTTCATGAAAGTGTGCTAATCGGAAACAGGTGCTGAAGATTCCTGCTTGGGGAATAAGGTCTTGTTCTCTGTTAAGAGGTAGTTAGTCTTCAGTGTGTGTCAATCATTTCAATTAGCAATGAGTTCATAAAAGTGTGGTGATCGGAAACAGGTGCTGAAGATTCTTGCTTTGGGAAAAGGGTCATGTTCTCTGGTTATAGAATAGTTGGTCTTTCCTTTTGCAGTGTCTTGAAGGATTTCTTTTCTAGTTTGTTATTTCCTTAATGTAATCTAGGATTCTTTGGACAATTATTTCTTTAAACATTGAACTCTACAATAGGTAGATTGTTTTCCTGTAATTCAAGTTAGAACTTCAGTTTGTCCAAGGCAAAGTGTGATTAATATGTTTTTACTACAACTCTAGGTTGCTTTTGAGATTGAGCATATATAGTGCATGGTTACCTTTGAAATAAACAGACTTCCCTGGGTTGAAAATTTATGTAGAACTTGATTGTTTAGTTAAATTAGCAATTATAGTGACCAACACCTATAAAAACCCATAGTGCTCGGAGGAAAGCCTGCTCATTTGTCACACTATCTATTGTTCCACCTGCTGAATTGACTGACCTTGGGGTACTTAGAGGCATTAAAGCCTTTGTCAGGTCATGCCCATGATACTCTTTTCCCTAAACATTTGTGGGGTTGGAGGCACCCTAAAAAATTCCTCTCTTTGGCGACTGATTGATACCATTCATCCTTGCATTATTTTTCTCCAAGAAACCTTGGTGGATGAACAACGTTATGTGCTTTTATCAATGGATTAAAGCCTCACTGGTTTGTAAGTGCAATAAATTCAGTGGGCACTTAGGGTGGATTTCTTGTGGCTTGGGATCCTGACCTTTTTTTTAATCTAAAGCCATTCTTTTGTTGTGGTGGCATCTTATTGACAGGTGCCTGTTGCGCTAATAAGTGACAGATAAACATTCTCAACATATATGGACCTTGTTTTGACAAATTGGCTTTCTAGTTAAAGGTTTCGACTTCACACACACACACACACACCTAGGATTTATTTTTCCTAAGGTTTTTCCTTTTTTATTAGTCATAATTAGTCATTATCTAGTCTCCTATATTTTAGGGGAGAATATTCCACCTGGAGAATATTCTCTTTCAATTGACACTTTAGTTTGACTAGTTGAGTTGAGTTTAGATGCTGCATTGGTTTTTTCACCATGCAACATTGGGATCATCACCAACTAATGCACACTTTCCTTGGGAGAATCACTAGATTAACGCATTACCCTTGTTTCCCTGAGTTAACTCCTCACTACTCTCTATTCAATGAGTTAACTAAAGACTAGTTGACTAGTTAACTCAACTAGGTGGCAGTTCACTCCCGTAACTGCCTGAGAGACTAGACTAGGTGGCAGTTCACTCCCGTAACTGCCTGAGAGACTAGACTAGGTGGAAGTTCACTACTGTAACTTTTGGTGTGTGTCTAGATCACTCTATACCATCACTATGTCTCATTAGTTACTCATGTATCCTATATCTATTGTAAATTGTTCACTCTTTGAGTGTGGAATACGGTTAATGAGAATTCTTCTATTCTTTCTCTCCTTCTTCTTTCTCCAATTCTCTTTGTAAATGTGTGTATTATTGTTTATCTAGATCTATTATATGTAGGTTCAACAAATTTACATGGTATTAGAGCTGACAGACTGTTAAGAAAAATCTACACCAAATTATTTTTGCAGGTACTGAAGATTGAAGAACGCAGAAAAGATGGAATTTATGTTTTACTCACCGATAATACTTCTGACGCCTCATAACTATTTGGAGTGGAAGCTGGAGATTATACTTATTCTTAGAAGTAGAGGCATATACCAAATAACCATGGCAACAAAAGTAGAGCCTGATTTTTCCGATGAGAAAAATGACTTTCTCAATAGACAAGATATGGCCATAGGATTTATCTACATGTCTATTTATCCAGAAATTCTCCACCAAGTATGTGATGTCACAAAAGACTTAACTCCAAATGAATTATGGACCAGATTAAAGGTTCTATTTGGGAATAAATAAGATTGTGAATATTTCATGCAGGGGATTGGAAAGATAGATCCAAAAGAGAAACCATCAGAAGATGAAGCCTCTTATTATGAAGAGTCTTCTACAAAAGTATTTGCAAAAATTTGTATTCCATTAATTGAAGATGATGTCTACTCCATTTCAGATTTGTTTTTTGAAATTCATGTGGAAGATATATGGCATGCATCTTAGGAGTCACATGCAGATACTTTTGCATGCACCATGCATGCATCTCAGGAGACAAAAAGAGAGTCGCGCAAATCATACTCCATTATGATATTTTATGAGCACAATTTGCAGAAACAAATTGGATATTTGAATTCCTCTCGGGAAAAATATCCAATTTAAAAAAAAAAATCATCCAAAACGGAGTCTGGAAAGTGAAGTTATGATCATTTCAAAATCAACAAAATTTCATCATTTTTTCAGAAACGGCCGCACAGTTTTCAAAATTTCATCCAAACTTTATTTGGATATTTTTCATTACAAGAAGATAAAGTGGATATGTGTGGACATCTCTATGGTGCATATACTTCGTCATATCCATGAAGAAATCTACATCTTCAACAAAATATTCAACGAGCACAAACTTGCACAATTGCGAGGTCTTCTTGGAGTGAAGGACATGGTTGCTTAGCAACTGTTTTTTGTTCCTTCTCATTTTTTTTTATGCATTGTAATTTGAGGGGGGGGAGGTTCCCATGAGGTTTTCCCTCTTTCCTCATTTAGTTCAGTGTATCTTTTGTATTTGGGTACCTAACATGGCCTTGTTTCCGGGACCCATTCTTTATTTTCACCATAGTGATGTTAAGGGGGGGTGTTGGAGTTACTTCACACACACCTAAGATTTATTTTTCCTAAGGTTTTTCCTTGTTTATTAGTCATAATTAGTCATTATCCAGTCTCCTATATTTTAGGGGAGAATATTCCACCTGGAGAATATTCTCTTTTAGTTGGCACTTTAGTTTGACTAGTTGAGTTGAGTTTAGATGCTGCATTGGTTTTGTCACCATGCAACATTGGGATCATCACCAACTAATGCGAAATTTCCTTGGGATAATCACTAGACTAATGCAATACCCTTGTTTCCCTGATTTAACTCCTCAGTACTCTCTGTTCAGTCAGTTAACTGAAGACTAGTTGACTAGTTAACTCAATTAGGTGGCAGTTCACTCTTGTAACTGCCTGAGAGACTAGACTAGGTGGCAGTTCACTCCCGTAACTATTGATGTGTGTACATATCACTCTATACCACCACTATGGCTCATTAGTTACTCATGTATCCTATATCTATTGTAAATTATTCACTCTTTGAGTGTGGAATACGGTTAATGAGAATTTTTCCATTCTTTCTCTCCTTCTTCTTCTTTCTCCAATTCTCTCTACAAATGTGTGTATTATTGTTTATCTAGATCTAATCTTTGCAGGTTCAACACATTTATAGTGACATGTTATTGACAGGCACCTATTGCACCAACAAGCGACAGATAAACATTCTCAACATATATGGACCTTTTTTTGACAAATTGGCTTTCTGGTTAAAGGTTTCGGCTTCCGGTCTTCTAGCAAAACCAAATCTCATCATGGTAGGGGATTTTAACTTCCCCTTTTATTCTTCTCAGATTTGGGGATTGAATGTCTCCATTGATGCAACATCCTTACAGTACAGTGCTATTTTCAAAAAACACAATTTGGTCGACCTCCCTCCGGCCGAGGTGGTCCTTACTTGGAGAAATGGTAGATTGGGCATAGGGAGTATATCAAAATGTCTTGATCATTTCTTCTTATCAGAATCACGCCTTAAACATGCCAACATATATAGAACTTGGGTCACATATCCTAACATCTCGGATCATGGTCCCGTTATTCTACAACTTCATTCTTACTCTCATCGCTCCTCTTACCTTTTTAAGTTTAATCCTATTTGATTGGGGAATCCTGAATTTAAGTGACTGGTCTCCAATGTATGGATTGATCAAACATTTAAAAATGAGATGGATGTACAAAGGATATTAGATGGAACGTTAAAAGTTCTAAAATCAAAAGTAAAATATTGGACCCGATAACAATTATCAAAGACTTTCGATAGATTGTCTCAGCTTGAACTTAACATTTAAGATATGATCTTAGAAATCTATGAGAAAAAGGGTATTGATCACATTAATCTGCAACATCATTTAAAACTACTGGATATAGAAAGAAATAATCTACTTTTAATTGAGGAAGCGCATTGGCGACAAAAAAGAAGAGCCACCTGGATCAGCTGTGGAGACAACAATACAAAGTTTTTTCACAAATATGCGAGTCACAAAAGGAATTACATGCACATCCAGGCTCTTCAATCAGATGGTGTTGTCTCTATCACTGGACACAAAAATATACTAGATGCGTCGCACAATCACTATAGAAATGTCTATCAATATAAAGGACTTACCAACATTATTATCAAGCATCTATTACAGGTCTATATCCAAATATCATCAGTGATAGTGAGGCATAACTTCTCTTTGCACCATGCACAAAAGAGGATATTTGGAAGCCACTCAACACCTTTAAAAAGGACAAAAGTCTGGGCCCGGATGGCTGGACAGTCAAATTCTATCTTCATTTTTTTTATCTGATCAATGATTATCTTTAGGAACTGGTTGAAAATTCCAGAATCAAAGGAACAATTTATCGAGCTCTAAACTCAACTTTTCTGACGTTGATACCAAAATCAAATCATCCCAACACCTTTAGTGATTTTAGGCCTATTGCTTTGTGCAATCTCTGCTATAAGCTTATCACAAAACTTATGGCCGACAGGATTATGCCGTACATGTATCGCCTTATCTCAGAGGAACAACTGGGATTCATCAAAGGTCGAAAGATACTGGATTCTATTGGATCGACACAAGAGGTACTACACAACATAAAGCAAAAGAAATTACAAGCATTGATCTTAAAAATGGATCTAAAAAACGCATTTGATTGTATCAATTGGGACTACCTCGGAATGATTTTATTGCAATCTGGTTTCGGCTTTCCTTTCACAAATTGGATCATGGGGTGAGTGTCTAGTGTGACTATTTCTATTCTGGTTAATGGGGAAGTTACATCCTTCTTTTCAATTGAAATAGGCATGCGGCAAGGATGTCTTCTCTCCCCACTCCTTTTTATTTTGGCCTTAGAAGGTATGAGTATCCTTCTCAGGTTACGTCAGTGTGACGAGATTATCACTGGCATTAAGGTTTCTAGATTGGTAAAAGTACTGCACTTATTCTTTGTGGATGAAATCATAATTTCCACAAAAGTGGACCTAAGAGAATGGAAGGAAATCAAATCGATCCTGAATCTCTTCTGACACACTTCAGGACTGCAGATAAATGAGACAAAATCCACTTTTCACTACTTTGGTTTACTAGAGGCAGACATAGAGACTTTTAAATCAATCTTTCCATTTGGATACCATGCGATCTATCTGGGTCTAAGATATCTAGGCTATTACCTCAAGATGGATTGTTACAAAGCAACTGATTGGAATTGGCTTCTTATAAAATTTGAAAAACGTATTTCACATTGGTGCCATCGTTGGCTCACTCTGGGTGGAAGATACATTCTATTAAAATCAGTGTTGGAAGGCCAGGAAGTTTACTGGATGGCTCTTGCCACCATCCCTCACTCCATTTTGAATAATATTATGATGTTTTCTTTTCTATGGACTGGCAGCAATAAAAACCATTCTCTTCATCTCTGCAGATGGGATATTATCTCAAAGCCAAAAGCGGTAGGTGGTTGGGGTCTTCACAATATTGTCCTTTTCAAGCAAGCCTCGGCGTCAAAAAATCTTTGGCGTGTTTTAACACAGGATGGTATTTCACATCGTATTATATATGGAAAATATATTACTCCGTTATATCTTGCTTGTTGGCTCAGACTTCTAGTTTTATACACTTATAGCGCCTCTCCGATCTGGAGATCTCTTTTAAAAAATCTCACTTTTATTCATCACTGGTTATGCTAGAAACTCGGTTCAAGACATGTTATTCATATTGGTAGGGACGCAATATTGGATCTTGGATCCAAGGCTTTTATCTCTTCTGGTTTACTGGATTTTCTTAGAAATCTAAATTTTTTCTTCCTTTTTCAAGCATAACACACCTCTGATGGTGGGTTCTCTTGCACAAATTGGAAAACCAACATTGATTTGGGAATCTTGGGGGAACTTGCTCAGGAAAGGAAATCTTATTGCTCGGCGTGAAGTGGAGCAGGGATTCGACTACATGCAGCGGAAGATACTCTTCAATGGATTGGTGGGGACTGTTACGGACTATTGACTATTAAGAATGTATACAATGCTATTTCTTCTACTATCTGGTTACAAAGATGCATAGGATGGAGAATAAATCTTTGGCACTGGTATCCTCCATTAAAATTAAAACTTTTCATTTGGCTTGCCGCAAATGACAAGATCTTGACCTCAGATATACTTCTTCGTCGGGGTTGGATGCATCCCAATATGTGTATTCTCTGTCGCAACAATTCTGAAACTATCTCCCACATCTTTTTGGACTATCCATTTTCAAAATAGATTTGGCATAAGATCACTATAGTCCTAAATCTCCAAAATATGTGGACGAGCACAAATTTACATGATTGCTTGGAAAATTGGTCTCTGGAGGACTTTACCTTACCTCATCTACCAATTATTTTTTGTTGGTTTATTTGGCTTACTCGCAATAGGGTGATTTTTGAAAATATATATGTCTCCATAAACACTGTTTGTTTCAGAATCTTGGCTGAGCTGAAAATCAACAATATGAAGAGGATTACTGCCTCTCGTTTTATTCAACCAATTCTTCATATGAGTGGAAATAATGCATGGTTTGATGGAGCTTCTCAAAATACTAGACTGCAATGTGGAGAGGGCAGGAAGATTCATCTTTGTGATGGAACTAGGATCACTTAGACCTTCAACTGTGGCACATGAACAAATACAAAGGCATAACTACTTGGTGTTTGGGTCACCCTTCTTTTGGATTCTCATCATAATATTATGGATCTTCATGTGAGGGGAGACTCCAAAATCATTATTGACTGGTTAAACAAAAAATGAACGCTTCAAGTTTTTGCACTGGAATGTTGGAAAGATATGATCATTGAGCTTACTTAAGCATTCTCTCAGATCAGATTTTCACATATATACATGGAATTAAATGTGGAGGCGGATATCCTCTCTAAAAATTCTTTATCAAAACATTTTGGCATATTGACGTATCAACTTTGGACAGATGGACTAGATAGTCCTCCACAATGTATTACTCTCTTTTAGTTTTGATACTTGCTAGACCTTGTTTTTTTGTATCATTCTATCTTGAAGGTATAGAACTCTTTTGTCGTCATGATAGACCAGCGATGATAGGATATGATAGCTTATAACTATCTCCACAAGTTATTATGGGATCCATTCCTAATGTATGGACTAGATATTGGTTTCAGTTCTGATATGTATGGGAACAATCATCATCCGTATTGTAAGGGCTCATAGTTTGTATCCTTTTGGTTATTAAAAAAACCAGATATAATACAAGTGAAAATTTTCTTTTGGAAAAAAAAGCATTTGATTCCTCAACCAAGAGCATGGAGCATTCGATTATTCAGCCAAGATCACATAGCCAGATCACATCCGCATCTTATGCACTACTAAATGTACTTCACACTCACAAATTCTTTGCAACAGACATGCTTCTCCTTTGCAATTTTCTTCTCAATGCATTTACAACATCATTAAATATAAACATTAATGATACACCTCCTATGAAGTGAAACTAGCAATAAGACCCCAAACCTATTATCCAATAACATGCAAGATATATATATAATAATAATAATAATAATAATAATAATAATAATAAAATAAGTCAAATGAAAAACTAATAACATATATAGAATACAATGTACCTTCGAAGACAAGATAAAAAATATAATACCTTAAAATATAATTAAACAACTGATATTTTCTATAATAATCAGTCATATGAATCAATTAATTTATTTTCAAATATTGATATTATATATACAAATTCACTTATATTTTGAAAATAGTTATCATTCTCTAATTTTATTTGGTTTTCTTTACTAATATTTATAACTCCTTTATATGTTTAATTTAAAATTAAATTTCTTTGAATATTAAAATTTAATGTCATATATTTAATCAAAATCCATTATTATTAAAAAGTTAATATTTATATTTATTATCTTTAAATAAATTTTATTTAAATTTTGAAAACCATTATTAATCTTTTCAAATACTGCTAATGTCATTGGATTTCAAAGGTTTGAGGATTTGATTTTGTAAGGCGGCCAAGGTTTGAAACTTGTGGTGCTCGGGAAAAGACACCCAAAACAATCCAGTGATGTTAAGGGTTGGTGTAGCCCAGGTATCCGAGGGTGATTTTGAAAACTTAAATTCCCCTAGCTCGCAGTTGACAGTTTCGATCGTGATTTCTAGTTGACTACTTAGATTCCCATGGGTCGTGGTTTCTTATACCTAACAAACACACTAGGAAAAAAAACCATTATTATTCTTTAATATTTCTCTATCTGAATTTTCCGATTAATATCGATATTTCCTTTATCTATCTAGTTTTCACATCTTCTATTATCTACCTTGTGAAAACCTTATATTATAATCATTGTTAAACTCTTTTCTAACCAAATAAAAAGGTGAATATCATTGTTAAAAGATTATACATGAAGTTTATTTCCAAATATAAAATCTATAAGTAGAATTGTTTTAGGACGTAGACAAGTAATTTATAAGAAGCTAAACAACATGGAAGACAAGAGGCTTCCTAAAATTACTCTAAACTCAAGACAAAACCATTTTTGGCTTAAGTGGGGATGGTATAAGGATGTTGAATCTTAGCTAAATCATTGGGAAATAAATGAAGCGATCATTTTACAGAATAAGGATAATATTAAAATTGTTATCACATCAAAATTTATGGAGAAAATGTGGTGCGATAAAGAGTTAGATGGGAAAAAACATTAAGATATTATAAGGAGATAATCAACCTTAATCTAGTAGATCAAACATATCTCTTTATTTTGACTAGCGTAAAGAAGAAAATAAACATTCCTAAAATAAGATCATTTCTCTTGAGCTCCATATTGAAAATAGGTGTTGGTCAATTCCTAAAATGCAATGGGATAAAAGATTTTATCACCTTTGTTGATTTGCAGTTAGAGCTTAAATTGAATTTGTTATGCTAATTGTAATTTCCCGTTACTTTATTAATTAAATGGACTTAATAAAGTTTAATGAGAAATAACAAAGACATAAATGGATAATAAACAACAAATAAGAAGACAAATAACATCAAGTTATTAACGGAGTTCGCCCCTCATGGGCTTCATCTCTGGTTCCCCTTCAATAGTGGCACTGATACATTAAAATGATGATAAAAGTACATCAAAATGGTCTTCTTACATAAAAAATTATCTTCAACCTACAAAAAAACATCTTTAGAATTATTCTAGGAAGACAGGGGCACTGCTGGAAACTTCCTTTGGCTTCTTCCCATAGCTAAAAACTGATATATCGATTTTTTTCCTTAAAACAATACTACAAATTCCATCTCATGTGTAGTGTAATGGTAAAGAATACAGTTTATAAGTGAATGGTCATGGGTTCAACTCATGTTGTTACACATTTTGTGGGATATTATTCCCAAAATATAATATGTGGAACACATGCAAAATATTCCACCGCCATGTAGAGATACGTCCAAGTGTCATGTAGTCTTTCTAGAAGGTCCATGTAGTCTTTCTAGTTGTTCCATGTGGTGTCACATGTCAAATTTTCATCGAGCTATGTGTCATCCTTCCATGTGTCTTCTTATGACTATGTCATGTGTCTACCTGTAGCTATGTCACGTGTCAATCTATGGGTGTGAAAATGTGCCATGTGTCAGCATCTGGGCATGCCACATTTCATTCTCTAAGTGTTCCATGCGTCAACTTCCAAAGGCCATAACATTTGCACACGGTGTTCATTTGAGCCCATTCAAATTGTGCTGGAAATCTCTTGACGATCTCTTCGAAATGAATACCTTTTCATCAGCTTTTGATACCATCAATTTTATATTAGTTGTGGGAATTTTCCTGGATCAATATTCCCCACTAAGAATCTTTTGGACCACCAAAAGTTTGATTTCATTTAGCAAGAAAGTGAAGGTACAACTCCCTCACTTTTCCAATTTATATCCATCATGCTTTACTTGGATGCATTCCTTTTAGACCCACACAAATATATTCAACATCACCTCTTCACGAAGTCCTAATCCTTCTGGAAATAATAATATCTTCCTGCAACTCATCGAGATATTTAGGAAAAAAATCATCAATTGAAGGAACTGAAGCATTCTCACCTTGATCTATAATCATATGAGGCTCATATAGTTTCAAGTTTACAATATTCACCACTGAATACATATGCATAGATGGAGGTAAATCTAACAGGAGAGAATTTTCACCAATCTTTTCCAAAATTGTAAATGGACCATACCTTATTGGCTCTAGCTTTTTACCTTCAACTTTAAGACATTCTTTGCCGATGTATAAAAAAAATTGATCACCAAATTGGAAATGATGATCTACCTGATGCTTGTCATGCATAGCCTATCAATTTTCACATGCAACTCTATGTGATTAATTTTCAGATCTGAGAATTTGTTTCCTAGTGAACCAACAATAACACCCTATTTTTTATCACTGAACAATTCTACACTAAAAATTATTGACTGGAAACATATGTAGTGGAAACACAAAAGATCATAGATGAGTCATCAACATATATGAAACAAAATTTCATTTTTGTAATCTTGTTATCATCAGAAATCCTGAGGGAAAAAACATCCCTCCCAACCAATACAATATCACCAAAATATGAGGACAAACTTGTCCTCCAAAGTCACCAAAAATGAGAACAACGGTGTTCTCGAATAACTATACAAATAAGAAAATCAAACCTCAACAATATCCCGAAAATATGCTTTGCCCACAAATCTGATGCAGACCCCCTGTACAACCTGCTAAGGTCACATGTCGTCAGCCTGTACGAACCTGCCCCTTCCCATAAGAGCTTGTATGGATGTACACGATTGTTCTTACAATAACCCACGTACGTACACAATTGTTCCCACTGTAACCTGCGTACATGAGAAACACTATACAGACACTTCGTACATCTCTCTCCACTTCATACAATATCTTCCTTTTGATGTTATCTCTCTCTCCCACACATGAGGTGTACCTTTCCCTACCAAGAATAGAAAATAGAGAGTCCTCAACCTTAGGCCAGATATTACACCCTAGCAGAATTTCCCTTTGTTGAAATCACCAAGCCTCCTAGCACAAGTGCAGACTCACTTATGCTAACTCCATTTTTCCACTATGATGATCTAATGTCATAATGACATTTCTTCTTTATATAGGAGTCCAATGAGTGATTTTAGGATCCCTTCCTAAACTCAAAAATTAATTAGAATATTTTATTCCTCTTTGTGGGTGTGTCATCCCCACACAAACTCATAAACCCCATAAAATTTCTCGCCTCATTTCTAAGTCAATTTCACTGAAACAAAATTCAAAATTGGTGCCAATGCAAAATTCCCACATGCCTCGCACCTTGGCCTATAGTGAGAATACATTCACAAGCTACAAAAATCAACACTCCCCCTTAGTGAGGGAGGTATCTCATCCTCCAACATATGTATGCACCATTGTCACTCATAGTAGATATCTCTCTGGATCTACCACCTCATATGTGATACAATAGTCCAAATTGGCTACTCCCTTTTTCACTATGGAAAATGGGTTGTCGAATACTATCACAATAATTTCTAATTTCAATTTTGTCTGACTGGATGCATCCTTGGTCATTGAGACAAAATATATCTAATTGGTCGCATCCTAAGTCTCTCAAACATATCCAACTGTCCAGTCTATTTGACTGGCCACATCCTCTGTCACTGAGGAAAATCATGTTGTGTAATATACCTCACTCGCTTCTCCCTCTGTGACTGAAGAAAAACGTACTCGACAGTCCTTGTGATTGGTTGTTTCCTCTATCACTGTAGCAAAACCTATTGAAGAAAATGTATCCTTATTGTAGGGATTTTTCACCCTGCAGGAGTTGAGCTCCCTTAGGTTCTATCAGCGCCTAACAAAGGAAGAGAGACATAAAATAAGGATATTCCTAAACCTGATTCATACATGAAAACAACCAAGTATGGAAACCTCTCAAAGATCAAGGCAATCATGCATGGATTAACAACAAATATAATAGTATATCATAACACATAATTATATTAATTCTCTACCAATGAATACATAAACTTATATGAACAATTAGATAGAGGGAAACATATAGTATGTCTTCTATTAATCAAATATGAAATATTACAACTTACAGATGTAGACTAAAGGGATGTCCTCCTTCCATGTTCCTTTCCCAAGTCTTGCAACCAAATCACCACAGTAACTTTGCTAGCTCTTTCCTCCTTCTTTTCCATGGGAAATGGCTTGGTTCTTATAGGTATTTAGGAATAAGGCCATATAGTTATTAGGATAATATTATTGATCTCATAATGGAAGCCTTATTGAGGCTAAACCTCGAGAAATCAATGGGAGGTCTTATCCATCGAAACCAAATCCAAAAATAGGAGCTTCTAGACTTGGTCGATCCCTAGACACATAGACAAAGCGACCGGTTGCTCCCTAGCAGGCCAAAAGGAGCGAACAACCCTTTTGGTCGCACCCTTAGTGAAGGAAAAGGGAGACCAGGTGGGAATTTGGCTAGAAACTCAGGGGAAAAGTGGTAGTTATTAAGGGTTAAAATAAGGGGTTTCTAGGGGATAATGACCTAGTGATTAGGTGATATTTAGGTGATAATGACCTAATAATTAGGTGGAAAATAAATCTATAACAGATGCCCCCTAAACTATGAGGTCAAAAGAGGTGTATGATGGTCGAAACACTTTATAAATCAAGTCGCAGAGCTTTGGGAAAAGAAGCTTGCAAAATACCATCACTAGGCCTACAGAAAAAGATCCCTAAGGTGGGCATACCCATGCTTGGTAAGAAAGACAAGAGCATAACCACCATAAACACACTGCGGATCCATGCATGACACAAGTGATGGGATGATCACCACAACATAATACACCATGGATCCATTAAGAACCAATCATAACTCGATCATGGCCATGAAAGTATACACTATGGATCCATGTAAGATGCAAGTGAAATCATATCCACGACCAAGTACAAATGTGGATTGATGTCACATCATACAAATTAGTGATATGACTTAAGAACTGAGCAATCTGTGAAGTGCTCATGAATATTCTCCATCGAATCTTGGGAAATAATATCATCAAACAAGAATGTGAACTTTCCCAAGGTCTTCATCCTTGATCCAAATGGTATGAATTTACAACATGTCAATAAATGAGATGAAGTCGAGCATGGTAGAAACCATCTGATTACCGGTCATTAATATATATTGTTAATAGACATGAGGGAATCCATCGATGATGATGATGGAACCCAAGATACTGAGTACAATATACAAAGTGTGAACAAAGGAATTGACTTCAAACACTCATAGATTCATTCGACAAGAGCCAATGATGAAAAACCATTGTTGAAATGCAAAGAGACCTGCCACTAATGTCTGCAAGTCTTTAGGGCACTAATGGGTTTCTATATTTAAATCCTAGATAATGAGTTGTAGTCGACATGGTGAAATCCATCTAAGGAGGGCCTTTATGTATTCCCCATAAATCGAAAAAAATCATGTAAAGACAGATGGTGTGAAAATCATAATAATAGAGCACAACTAACATAGGGATGGCTGGGAGAAAGAGACAAAAAAGGACTATAGGTGGCCGTAAAATTCCCTTGAACAAGTATGCATGAAAAATAACTTGACTCAGTGGCATTAACTCAGATGAATACCATAACCTTGGTCATGGACCTATCACTGGAACATGACATACAATGGAAATGGTGGTCAATGAGAGAGAATGGATGACCTGCCTGTTATATATGATGACATAATAGGTGCATTGTTTAAGGGCGACTCAAAGTATTAATTACTACCATATAATGAAGATAACAATACGGGAAAACCCTCTAAAAGTTCCCCACCATGAGCGACAAGTACATCTTTATAGTTTTAAGAGCTTGAGGAGGATAACAAATGCTCAATATATCTCATGTTACGATGAGTCCCTCGTGATATATTTAGAGAACCTGAAAAAGGAAGGGTTTAGTCCCAGATGGGTCCTTCAATATTTGGTTTTATGAGTCCAAAGAAGGTAAATTCGATGGTATTTTCATGTTTAGAGGCTCTTAAAAGGTCGTAAAGAAGACTCCACAATGAACTTTTTAGTAAAGTTAGTCCCCGAGGTCCGAAAAAGTATAAAACGATACCTAGGAGAAATCTTCTCATCATGATGGACTAAAGTATTTATTTTTCACAATTAGTCTAACGAGGCCGAAAAAGGGGTAAACTATCACTCGAAATACACCCTTTCTAACCTTTTAACGAGTGTGAAAGGAAACAAGATTACTCAACAATATTTTTGTATTTAGAGAGTCTGAAAAGAGCGTAAAGGAGACTCCAAAGAGTTCCTTTTTCGTATAGCTTTTACAAGTCTGAAAAAGAGATAAAAGTATGCTCGGTAACCTAATCTCATGTATTTGCGAGCACGAGAAAGAACAAAGACTAAGCTCAAAAACCTATTCTCATGTATTTACAAGCACGAGAAAGAACAAAGACTAATCTCGAGATTGGTTTCACTTTTACACAAGCTTGAAACAAAGTAAAACTATGCTTGGGTATGTTTCATTTTTCGCAAGCTTGAAACTAGGAAAACTATGCTCAGAACTGGTTTTATTGTTTTAATGATCTTAAAACCAAAAAATAACTGTGCTCGACACTTCCCAATGTAAATTTCAAAGGTGGGTGGTTGGTACTTTTCCCCCAGCTTGATAATCTAGTGACTTAACTCCATAATGATTATCAAAGGCTGGAGATGTTAGGGTCCTATAAATTTTTATAGGGTCACTTGATTATAGTTGAGGATTTTTATATTTGAGATGTTGTAAATAATATTTTATCCTGAAAATTATTTCCAAAAAGGCTCCTGGCTTTCCTGGTTTCCTTGGATGACTTTTCCCCTCCATCCACTTTCCCCCCTCCAAAAACCACTTTCCCCAATTCAAAAACTGTTTTTTACCTATTTTGACCAGTCATTTTCCGAGGCAATTTCCAGGCAAACCAGGAGGGATTTTGAGAAACTAAAAGAGGTTGTTTCTCAGCACGGGAAAAATAAAAATATCCTCTTCCATATTTCTTATATAAGTTACATATTGGGAGAATAGAAAGCATCTTTGGGCCCTATTTTTCAGGATTTAGGATTTTCTTGTTTGAGACATCTATTTCAAACCCATACCCCAGACAGCTGGAGATGACTTTCAAAAAACTGAGAGAGGTTTTTTCCTATAAAAAGATGATATAAAAAAACCTCCCCCATATTTTACACATCTATCTCAATGTGGGAGAATCAGAGACTTCATTGGACCCTATTTTTCATAACTTTGGGAGGGGAATAAATCAAAAGGGATAGATGGCAAAGATGAGAGGACAGTAAACAAATTTCATGGAGGAAGTTTCAACCTCATTTCATATGTCAGTGACATGAAGATAATTAGCAGGTGAATATCAACATTCAATCATCAACAACCTCCATCAAATCAACAACAAGAAACTTGTGCAGATCTGAAAATCCCTTTATTTTGTGATTAGAGATACAATTAGATTAGATATATCCTTCTCATTTATGATAGGAGCTTTGTAAATAAAGTTATAAATACTTCTCATTTCGAAGTATTATGGTGGGAATTTCTTCCATAGATGGCTATTTGGACTGTATCATTTTCCTGAACATTTTTTTATGAATTAATACAGAGCCCAATACTCTCATCAAGAAGAGATTCATCACGATGTTGTTCTAAGCATGTCTTTCTCTGTAATACACATTTCCATTCATGTTTATCTCTTCTAGTATGTAACTAAGAGTATATGTTTGGAATTCATACTTGATTCTCCATTCATGCAGTAAATACTTGTTATGTCTAAAGGATTGTTGGTTCATAATTCATTTGTATTCGATGCTCTGTCTAGGGTGATCTATATCTTCCTTGTTTTCCTTATAAAAGTTCAATTGAGAATTATTAATTGCTCTCACAGTGATGGATTGTCTTTTTCTCTTTTCTGTTGTTATCTAAACATTATTTTCTGAAAATCAGTGCCTACTTTGCCTTTGGTTTCAGAGAGTACCCATCTCTTATTGACTCACTATCATTAATATTAATCACTTGACTCCATTGCCCAATGGTATTTTCTCTCATGCATGTCCTACCAACCTTTTTAAAACAAAAAAAATACCCATTTTATACCAGAATCTAACCTCTGTGAGTTAATTGCCAAATCCTTTGAGTATTTTTCAGTTGTGAGAGAGCTCTCTCTAATTGTATAGGTTAGAATACAATCCAAAGATGATTGAAATAGTTACCTCTGTCCATTTCTTTCTCAGCCTTAGAAATTACAGAGTGCTAACATAGTGGCGACCATACTGGGGACCTGAACATTTCATGTTCCTAAGATAAGAGTATAAAGTTACAGATCTAATTGGTGATGGTGAACAATGATCAAACACTTCAAGGATGAATCATTCACCTGGATACTCCAAACAGTTTCAAGATGATCTGAAGACTCTACTAGAGGATGAACCTGACCAACAAAAACATGAAAAAACACTATGGAGAGATCAAGTATTCAAATTGAAATTTCATCCTAGGCATTATATGTTGTATTGTTAGTTATTTCTTCAATAAATTTTTCCAATGTATACTATATTTGAAAAAAGATCATAGACCTGCATCCAATTCTTTTCCTTTGAAGATTGTAAATACAGATCCTCTTTATGTTTTTTATCATGGTCGAAACCCTTTTGTTGCAACTTATATTTGTCATCTTCCATTTGATGAGCCTCAAGAAACCAAGGCTATTTTTACAGTTGTTGTACAAACCCCCATACCCTTTAAAGTCCCAGACAGATACATGCCTCTCATCTTACCTCCAATACTCCATATTTTCCCTGAAAATTATCACAAATACCTTCCCAGGTTTGATGGAGAATATGGTAGCATCACTGCTGAAAAAAACAATTCAGGGTTTTGAACATTTTCTTGAACTTTTTGAGGTTGAATAAGATGATGTCTGTATCAGGATTTTTTCTCTATCTTTGCAAGGTAAAGCTATAGAATGGTTCAAAAATTTTCCAACTGCAAGCATTGGTGATTTTCATCAATTTGTGAAAGTCTTCCTTGATAAATGGGTGATCAAGAGGAGTCCTTTTATGATTTTAAAAGAATAAAATCATTTGAAAATACATCCAGGGGAAACAATGCAACACTTTTCAGCCATATTTAATCAAGTTTACTATTCAATGCCCGATGATATAAAGTTGAAGGCAGATGAAAAGGAAAACATAGAGGAGGAGCATCTGACATCTTCAAAGGTGAAACTAGACATTCTGGCAAGCACAATGAAAGAAATGATGCAAAATATTATCATGAGAGATGAACTTGTTGTTAAAAAACACCATGTTCCATTTTTTGTAGAAAAAGAATGGGTCATTGTTCCTAAACATTTTGTTGCTTATCCTTGGTATCATAGATCAGAAAATTATTGTTTTATGTATTCACTTCATTCCATGGACAAAGATGAAACTCAAAATCAGCTTATGGAGGAGAAATTAGCTGATCTAATGTGGATGTTTGATGAAATTTATTATATGGATGATCTACCAAAATATGATCAATATGATGATGACTACATCAAGGTTGACTCTTCAAAGCAATAAACAACATATTTTTGGGAGGAAGAAGCTCAGTTGCAACAACTCAAATATGAAAATCATCCTATGCATATTAATTATGACAGCAATGAGGAAAATGCAGAAAATTCTCAAGTAA
Organism: Picea engelmannii; assembly: GCA_009831015.1. Taxonomy (NCBI): domain Eukaryota; kingdom Viridiplantae; phylum Streptophyta; class Pinopsida; order Pinales; family Pinaceae; genus Picea; species Picea engelmannii. Next base: position 1,170,911 of record ML782842.1, read on the forward strand.
GTGAAAGATCTTTGCGTTTATGTCTTGCCTCACTCCAATTTTTGAGAGAAATCTATAAGAAAATAGACCAGCAAGTTGTCAAAAGTAGGAATGGAGATTTTTTTTATGAATTAATTGTGGAGGTCTTTCATGATATAGAAGTTGTTCTTGCTCCAAAATTGTAGCCGATAAGCTCCATTGAGTTTCAAATCCCAGATGAAAGCTTAGAGCCTGAAATAGATTATGAGTTAATGAAAAATAATTATGTACCATTAATATTTAATTCATTTAAGTTTTTGAAGAAGAATCTTGATCATGTCCTAAATGATAAGTACATAGAAAATTATGAAGTTTCATTGGAACCAATGCAACAGTCATCTCAGTTTATACATGATCCAATAGCTGATGTTTTGGATGATCTATGTAGTCAAAGTCCTGTTCCATTAGCTAGCTATGAGATTAAAATAAGTTATGATATAGACTTGATTAGGCAACTGACTTCATGGTCTTGTTTAGCAGGATTCTCATTACAAATTTCATCAGAAAATTTGCAGCCATATCAGGAACTGTATAATGATATAAAAAGCATATGTGCCATACCCAATTATGACCATAAATTTGTTGAAAGTCAAGAAATAGGTCATGTATTTCATGATCCCATAGCAAACTACATGGAGGATTTTTTCAGCTTAAATGATCAATCACGTTTTCAGCTGTTTCCATTACACTTTACAGCTTTGATTTTGTGGACAAAAAGTCAAGATGTCCTTTTGATTGTGCTAGCAAGCAGTCAAGCAACCCACTTGTTTCAGCAACTACTTGACTGGCTTCATTGGAAATTTTTTATTATTTGATTCAACATGATTTTCAGAAGTGTAGGGTAGGTAGTAGTGTGCAAATAAGCTCAGTTCCCTGAGCACTTTTCCAAACATTATTTCTAGTTTCAGTTTCAAATTTCAGTTTTCAAAATGATTTAGATCTCAATTTCAAGATTTTCAATCACAGAGGTTTCATGACGGAGAAACTTGTAGGTTTTGGGATCAGCCCATTGAACAAGGCTAATTATTATACGATGTTCTTGGCACTTCACGAGGAGGATACCATCCCCAGGTGGAGCCTATGTTAGGATCCTATAAATTTTTATAGGGTCACTTGATTATAGCTGAGGATTATATTTGAGATGTTGTAAATAATATTTTATCCTGAAAATTATTTCCAAAAAGGCTCCTGGATTTCCTAGTTTCCTTGGAGGACTTTTCCCCTCCATCCACTTTCCCCCCTCCAAAAACCACTTTCCCCAATTCAAAAACCGTTTTTTACCCATTTTGACCAGTCATTTTCCGAGGCGATTTCCGGGAAAACCAGGGGGTATTTTGAGAAACTTAAAGAGATTTTTTATCATAACAGGCAAAATAAAAATAACCTATCCCATATTTATCATATTGGTTACATATTGGGATAATCAAAAGCATCTTTGCGCCCTATTTTTCGGGATTTAGGATTTTCTTGTTTGAGACATCTATTTCAAACCCAAACCCTGGACAACTGGAGATGAATTTCAAAAACCCGAGAGAGGTTTTTTCCCAAAACAAGCTGATATAAAAAAAAAATCCCCCATATTTTACACATCTGTCTCAAAGTGGGAGAATCGAAGACTTCCTTGGACCCTATTTTTCAGAATTACGAGAGGGGAATAAATCAAAAGGGACAGATGGCAAAGATGAGAGGACAGTAAACAAATTTCATCGAGGTAGTTTCAACCTCATTCCAAATGTTAGTGGCATGAAGAAAATTAGCAGCTGAAGATCAATAGTCAATCATCAACAACCTCCATCAAATCAAATACCAAAAACCTATGAAGATCTAAAAATCCCTTTATTTTTGTGATTAGAGATACAATTAGATTAGATATATCCTAGTCATTTATGACAAGAGATTTGTAAATAAAGTTATAAATACTTCTCATTTTGAGGTTTTAGGGTGGGACTTGCTGCAATAAATGGATATTTGGATTGTATCATTTTCCTGAACGCTTTTTATGAATTAATACAGAGCCCAATACTCTCATCAAGAAGAGATTCATCACGGTGTTGTTTAAAGCATGTCTGTCTCTGTAATCCACATTTCCATTAATGCTTATTTTTTCTAGTATTTAACTGAGAGTATATGTTTGGAATTCATATTTGATCCTCCATTCATGCAATAAATACTTATTATGTTTAAAGGATTGTTGGTTCATAATTCATTTGTATTCGGTGCTTTGTCCAGGGCGATCTATATCTTCTATGTTTTCCTTCTAAAAGTTACAATGAGGATTCTTAATTGCTCTCAATGTGATGGAATGTCTTATTCTCTTTTTTGTTGTCACCTAAACATTATTTGTTGAAAATCGATGCCTACTTTGCTTTTGTTTTCGGAGAGTACCCATCTTTTATTGACTCACTATCATTAATATTCATCACTTGACTTCATTTGCAAATGGTATTTTCTCTCATGCATGTCCTACCAGCCATTTTAAAACCAAATAAAACCCATTTTATACCAGAATTTGACCTCTATGAGCTAATTGCCAAATCCTTTGAGTATTTTTTAGTTGTGAGAGATCCCTCTCTGATTGTATAGGCCAGAATACAATCCAAAGTTGGTTGGAATAATTACCTCTATCCATTTTTTTTTTTAATCACATGAAGTTGTCATGGGTCATATGTAGTTTTTACAGGCCAGGCAAGTCCTTTGTTTTCACAGGGAAAAACCATGAGCGAAATGCAACATCCAGATCCATCCATTTCGAGCTTGAAATACAAGTACGAAGGATCGATTTTCAACAATAGAGATCCCATGTATAGTTCATGTCAGTCGTTAGATCGAGAAAATAATAAGTCATGACCGTCAGATCTCATTGGAGAGAGATCAACGGTGGGGAGGAATTGCGGGGATTAGAAAGAAAATTAAAGTTTCTACAAGTTGTGAGCCCACAATCGCTCGTGGTCGTTGATCTTCAAAACAAGAGGACACGTGGAGGAACATATCTCACTTTAGAGACTTAGCACTCCGGAAGGTTTGCAGAGCGAAGCACTAAAACAAGAATTACCTGAAGTTTCGAAGTAAATCTCAGTTGTCCAAATCAAGAGGCCACGTGGAGGCAGATCTCTCACTTCAGAGATACGACACTCTGGAGGATTGTAAGAACTATGCATTGAAAAGGCCCGAAGCCCAAACTCTCGAAGTAATTATGGACCGTTGTTCTCAAATCAACAAGAACCGTTTATATTTGCAGCAGGTAAGAAAGGAATATCACCTGAAGGCCTGAAGTCTTGAAGTAACGAGAAGTTTCCACGTCAACTGGGAGAAAGTTACTTTGAAATATTTCCATCCAAACATCCCGAAGTCCCAAAGAGCCGAAGTCCTGAAGTGACGTCAGGCTGAAACTTCGTTACAGGCCCTACCACTCCATGGGTGTTTTTCAATTCAACACATGGAACTTATCTACCGAGGCTGCATATAATTCATTTCAAGTTGACACGTCACTCTCAGCCTGTACCACTACGGGATTTTTTCATGCTTCACTATCCAAAACTACCGAAGCCCGAAGTGTCGAAGACACATGGCGCTCATCCATCAGTAGCTCTGACAACATAGATCAATGACCACACTTCATTGCGGGGATGGAAAGTGCTCGAGCTATAAAATCTTTGAGCGTTCCCTCAATAAAAACCATGGTATAGCAAAAGAGGTACATGGTAGTTGGTAGTCGATTGTGGGGGTCGAAGCAGTGTGGATCCAAACTGCCCTTGGAAACTTCTGCAATCACGTGCTTATATAGGGCCCAATCCGAGAGCAGTGCATGGAAACAAACTAGGTGTTAAGCCTCATCTTGATCTCAAGGAGAAATCAGTAAATGAAAGAAGGATTGGTGGTTGAACAATAAACTACCCCCTTAAATGGAAGCATGGAGGGTATGGTCGAGGAGACAGCAAAATGTCAGCCCGAAGTACGACATAGGGAAGTTTCTCTTGCACACCCATACTGACCATAGCTTCCTTCTGACAGAAGGAACGAGATAGACAAAAGAAGACACATGACACTGGAAAAGAGGCACCCAAGAAACAAGACATGTCGAATTCTTTGATTATAAATAAATTAGATGAATGATATGCAAAAGGAAGAGGGGGGTTCAGGCCCAGATCGGAGGATGTTTTGAGAAACGTTTATGATTGTGTATTTTAGTTTGCAAGACAGAGGGGTATGTAGCTATAAATTGTATTATTATTGAAGACTCATATGTGTTGTTTCATCAGATTTGTCTTCTATGTTCTCTATTCTATTCTTCATCTTGTCTGAATGTAATTCCTGATTTTAAGGATTAAAATTTTCCTTTGATTGATAGATTCCTGATGCGGTAGAGGATCTACTGTAATCTTTCCTATTTATCATTGTTTAATGTTTAGACACATCTAAGTTCTATTCTTCATCTTATTTGAATGTATCACAGATTTTAAGGATTAAACTTTTCCTTTGATCGATAGATTCTCGATGCAGTAGAGGATTTGATGTAAGCTTTCCTATCTATCATTGTTTACTGTTCAGACACATCTAAAATCTCTTCGTAGAGAGGATATTTTCTTAGAGAATATTCATCTTTATGTTATTCTCTTATTCTTCTCTTCATCATTATACAAATCTTTTGTCTGATAGAGAGAGCTTAAATGCCTTCAATGAGCAGACTATTTATGACTCCATAGCCCAATGGTCCATCACTAATCTGCAGTGATATCTATTGTCTTTTCCTTTCTTTAAATTCTTGTTGAACCACCTACTCAAACCATTTTAATACATTTACATTTTGATGGGTACTGGACTTATCCTCTAGCAGTCTAAGGGTGACTCTTAGTGCTAACACTTTCTCAGGCTTAGAAATTACAGAGTGCTAACATGAGACATGCCCCTTGATCTTCGTTTCATTTGTCAACTCTTCTCCCAGTGCCAATTTATATGCCGAATTAGACTGCTAGCTACTAATAAGAAAATGTTCACCAGAGGAAGAAAGATGATCAACTAACATAGGAATATGGAAGGAAGGTTCAGTTACAAGTTCTTATGAAAGACTCAACTCAACGGTAGAGAAACTGTTTCATTTTGTAACGATATTGACATAGGAAAAGAACCATTCTCATAAGGGTTTGTTTCATTTTTTTAATGATCTTGAAACAAGAAAAGAACTATGTTCGAAAATCAGTTTCATTTTTTAATGAGCTTGAAATTGAAAATAAACTATGCTCTTTGTTGGGTTGGATCTCTAGACCTATGTTTCATTTTTTAACGAGTTTGACATAGAAATGGGAACCATGCTAGTAGTTATCATCTTGATCATGTCTTCCAAGAGGATAATGGTCCAGAAGGAATACATGTAAAGGGACAAACCTTGATCATGGCTTTCAAGAGATCTTCGCTAGAGGGAAGAACAACACTATGGAAGGAATACATATCTAGGGGTGTGATATGGGTAGGGATATCATGCTCTAAAATATTTATCGAAGAGATCACCATGTCAACAACTGGATATAAGTCAGAAGAAGGGAGAGATTCCTTCTCAATCGGAGTTGAATGCATGGGACAGGTTGCCACATAATTAACCTGTGATGGGGTAGATGACGTTGCATATAAGGACCATTCAAGGAAGACATATGATTTACCATCATATGAGGGACAATGAATGAAACTTGGTCTATTGTCACTATGTGTCCATTATGAGGGAAACACATCCCTTGAAAGAGTGTGGACACAAAATATTTCATGGCGTAAACATAGTCTCACCTGAGGAGAAAATTAAATTCCAAGGGGTTGTGGACTACCATCACATCAATGTAGACCCCCCCCCCCCCAAAGTAACAGGAAACTAAGGAAGGATCCCTAAAGGTTGACTAAACCTTCTATTAATAGCCAACATATTATGAGTCATCGATGCTAGATGAGGTGAACCAAGAGCTTGTGAAGCATTCAAGGATAGGATGCTAAAAGAATCTCCTTCATCTATTATAGTGTTAGAAATATGCCTACCACAAACATGGACAACGATTTGAAAAGGTGCATAAGAATAGAGACAAGGTTTTGTTAGAGCATTCAAATCAATGGTAATTTCATTGCTTGGATGGGGTGTCGTTGGAATGGCTGGAATGCCCCCTTCTCTGGAGGAATCCGCAGTAACAAGAAATACCTGAGCTACATCCTCTCTCTTCAGAGGAGGAGTGGGATCGAATGATGGGGATATCAAATTGATTGCTTGATGAACCAGATCGATCGAGGAGGTACTTGGATTGATCACTTGGGTTTCACTCTTTGATGGAAGAGTGGGATCGAGCGATGATGGAATCAGATCGACCACTTTATCAACTAGGTCAAATGAGGATGAAATAAAATTGACCACTTGATCAACCAGATTAACCGAGGGAACCAGATTGACCAGTTCATCAACTAATTGAGGGTTGGGAGAGAGTTTATGGTAACCTGTTGGAAGTTTTTTTTGAACATCAACAATGTTTTTCAACATATATGAAGCTTCATCCATGTGGGGACAAAGGTAGGTGTGGTGCATCTTTTACATAACAAGTAAGGAAATTTGACTTTACCCTTCTTATTTCCAACCTGATTACTAGTCGATGGGTTTTCACCAGCATGACTGCAGTGGCTGATGACGCGGATTGAGAAGAAACTTGAGACCACATTTCTACGACCTTGGGAATACCATGGAAAACCTTGAGAAGGTGATCACCCTTGCAAATCTTGCAAGGGAATTTTGGCTTGTGATTCTTTTTTTTAGACTAGATGACACCATCAAAATTCCCAGCATGATGTCCAGAGGTTGGTTGACTTCTTCCAACATGTCCTGCAATGGTTGGAGGCTTTCCCTCTTTCTTATTTTTCTTTTTCTTAATATTTTGTTTCTTCTTATTCTTATCCACCTCGTTACTAGTTGTAGATCTTTTACTAGGTGAAGAGGAAGAACGGGAAGAAGAACCTATGGGAGAAGAAGGTGGAGGATCGACATGAGTTTGATGATCCTAGGGTGGAGTGTTTACATACGAAGCACCATGAAAATTTACATTTACCAGAGTGGAAAACAACCAAACCGATAACCCAATCGTGATACAGGAAGAGTTAAAGTTGCGATGTAAGGTGGACTAACATGTCTCGTAGAAGGAGAAAAAAACAATATCCTTGGAAAATGGATTCCTTCGTTGGTATACCCAGGCACTGAAATCATAGATACAGACTCAACCCTAAGGTCAACTAAGAAATCAAACAACACGCACTAGAAAATATAGGAGCAAACCAAACAAACCTATAACTTCTCACAATGAACCTACTAATTGGTGATGAAATCCAACATCATGGGAGCATGTGAGAAGGGGATTGGATGAGTGCATGGATCAGTTACGTTGGCAACCTGCTTAACGAAATTATTCTCTGGTGCAAGTCCCTTTACGGTGAGAGTCACAGGTGACCCTCCAAGGAGCCTGAGTGAGTTTGACCAACGTCTGACCCATGTAAAATGAAGACTCTCCTTCATCATCACCTTGTGTATAGACCCAAAATATTATGGAAACTAAGGTCACCAACTCATTTTCAACCTCCAGGCAGGTATAGTCGACAATCGAGTTTGAAAGTATGGGCAGGATATCAACTCCTAAATTCTCTAAGAGGACTGAGAACAAAAGGACGGGAAAAATATCCAGAGGACCACGAACGGATTCAGTATTCAGGAAGTTCTGAGACCAAATGAAAACAGACGATTCTCAAGAAGAAACCCCAATATACTAACATTCCACTACGTTTGGTTAAGCCTCAGAGGGGTAATATCCGTTTCTCTCCCGCACGTGACCTCATGTTTATCCCTTGTGTGAGAGGGGGGTCTTGGCTATGCTTATACAAAAATTGGATTTTCTCTCCCTATCACAAGATTCCAATTTGATTTTAGTTGCTTTGGAGAGTTCACCTCACAACCTATTCCAAAGCTCTATCTTGATCTGCTATTGATGTACATGCCCTAAAAAGAAAGGTTGCTAGAGAATTTTATTAAGTGCTTGATTTTATGGTTGTTGGTTTACTCAAGGGTGTGGTAGTGAAATTGATGATGTTTAAAGCAATCGAATCCAAAAAGGTGCAGAGAATAATGTAATGCAATAATTCATTTTCGATGAAAGCTAGATAAAGCAAGAAGGGGAGTGTTTTACTCATTTATGATGACAACTAAGCACTCAACAAAATGAAATCTTAATTTTATTTTCAATGAAATAGACAACAATTCAAGCAAACAATTTTCCTAAGATACTTTTGAAAACAATCCAACAAAAGTTTATTCTTTGTCTTTTTATTTTCAAGTAAATGCAATTCGAAAGGAATTCCTTATATTTCTTTTCTTTCAATATACAATGTGTAATGCACTGAGAATTAGATAAAAAGGAAGAAAGAAAATATTCTGGATTGAAACACTCAAAAGGAAAGGCTTCAAAACTAAAAAAAGTCTTCCAAATGACTGAAAATCAATCAACAGTCGAAGCAACCTAAGCAAGAGTGGGAAAAAAAATCAAGGAGACATTTCTATAAACAATCTCTCAAGGAGATGCCAAGGATCCATGGACTACTTGAGGAGATCAAGGAACATAGGTCTGGTCATACAAAATACACAATAAGTTCAATAAGATGACATATGAGTGGCATATAGAAAGAGAGGAAAAAGTTTCAAGAAAAATGCAAAAAATTTCACAAACAAATTGTAAAATTCATAGCAAGGAATCTAAGGTAGATCCAAGGTGGACTTGGAGTGTTGAATAGGGCCACAAAAAATATATATGAGTGTGTTTTTTGAAGGATAACTCTTCAAAAATGGTTCTCAAGATAACGATCACTCCCTGAAAAGGGAGTCAAAGCGATTGGTCGCTCTGTGTGAAGGGAGAAAGGGCGACCATAAAGTATGGTCACACATGGTTAACCTAGGAGGCTGTCTGGTTGCTCCCTTATAGAGAAAACATGGCAACCATAGAGGGTTAGTTTCTCCCTTATAGAGAAGAAGGTGCGACCAAATGAGGTTGGTCGCTCTATTTACACAGGGAAAGGGTGATGAAACCTGAGAAGTGAAAAAATGGTGGATTTGGATGAGATCTGATAGATATGGGATATGGGTTTATTCAACTAGACTCAGAAGAGTGGGGAAATGGTTGGGATGGAACAAGCAAACTTAAAAGGGAAGATATATCTATAAATAATATTCAATAATTTAACAATCTAAGGGGATTAATACATGGAGAAAAAATCCCCAGTGGAGTCGCCAATCTATTGTACATATTTTGCACCCTACACGAGTTGAACTCTCTTAGGTTCTATCAATGCATAAGATAGGAATTGAGACATAAACTAAGGATACTCCTAGACCTGATTCATACATGAAATAAACCAAGGATGGAAACCTCCCAAAGATCATGGCAATCATGCATTGATTAACAGCAGATCTAATAGTATATCATAACACATAATTATACTAATTCTCTACCAATGAATACATAAACTTATATGAACAATTAGATAGAGGGATAAATATAGTATGTCTTCTATAAATCAAATAAGAAATATTACAACTTATAGATGTATACTGAAGGAATGGCCTCCTTCCAAGCTCCTTGCATAAGTCTTGCAACCAAATCATCAGTGTAACTTTTCTAGCTCTTTCCTTCTTCTTTTACATGGGAAATGGATTGGTTCTTATAGGGATTTAGGGATAATGCCATATATTTATTAGGATAATATTATTGAGCTCATAATGGAAGTCTTCTCGAGGCTAAACCCCGAGAAATCAGTGGGAGGTCTTATCCATCGAAACCAAATCCAAAAATAGGAGCTTCTAGAGTTGGTCGCTCCCTAGACACATAGAAAGAACGATCGGTTGCTCCCTAGCAGGAAAAAATAAGAAACCAACCCTTTTGGTCACACCCTTAATGAAGGAAAAGGGAGACCAGGTGGGAATTTGGCTAGAAACTTGGGGAAAAAGTGGTAGGTTTTAAGCATTAAAATAAGGGGTTTTAGGGGATAATAACCTATCGATTAGGTGATATTTAGGTGATAATGACCTAATAATTAAGTGGAAAATAACTCTATAAAAATCCTCCATGAATATCTCACATGCCCCAGAAGCCTCCTGCCTCTAAAGTTCCTGTATGGCCTCCTCCACCCATGACACATGTATGTTTGTCCTGGAAGATGTATCTTTCCCAACTCAACCCAAGGGGAAACTCCCTCTGGCTGATCTCCCTCTCTAAGACAAATGTATCTCCCTGAGGTTAGGCTCACTCTGATACCGCATATTCCTTCTGAAACTTGACTCCCTTTGAGTCTACACAAATTTTAGGGACATCTTCTCTATGTCCACTATCCTCTGCACTATTCTGGGAGGCTTCTCCTCCCTCCTTAATGTTGAGGCCTAATTCCCTCTGAAATGTTTCTCCCTTTGATCCTGTACCACTAGTGAGGTCACCTACCTCACCACTCGTGGAGCCACGTGCTCCTTCTAATATATCTATTTGCTTTCGCTAGCCACAACATTCATAGACTGCCCCCTCAGCCTATATAGTTTTCCCTCTCTAACTCCAAGAACTATTGTTGATATGAATCCATACCATTTGGGCACAAGCAATACGTTTCCATCTCGAAACAATATATGATATCCCTTCCTCTAAATCTCCAAAACTGAGAGGAAACTCCTCTTGAGTTCTGACACCCATAACATATTTGATACCCTCAGTATCTCTCCTAACTCCAATAAAAAATATAATATATTGGATCATCATATTGGATGCTTAGCTTCAATAACAAGATCCACACATAAGTCTGAGCCAGTCTTTGTGAGAGTGTCAAACAATTCTTGTGCACCTATCATATGGAAATATGCTCCATTATCCACCAACCATCTCTCCTTGTTGGAGATAGTCCCTGAAAGGCTGGAGACCAACATGAACTCCCTTTGGAACCTATCTGCAACCTGATCAATCTCTATTATTGATGCCTGCTACCTTCTTCCTCTTCCCCTCCAGTGTGGACATTGTGAAGCATAATGACCAAAGTCATGGCACTCATAACATATGATCTTACTAAGATCCTTGTTCCATCTAGGCTCTAGAGATGCTTCTCTCTCAAGAGAATAGTTTATCCATGACATACCTCTTTTTTCTAGAGAATCCCTTCTTCCCTTTCTAGTGTGGGATGCAAGGTCCTGGTTCTCATCACTGCTATCCCATCACTGCTACTCTTCACCATACCATCCATATCATCCATGGATGCTAACCGAGTCTCCTCTTGGATACAATTTGTACATAATATGTCAAATTCTGGTAACTTGTCTAATGCACAAATCCGTTGCACAAATGGTTCCCAAGACCTAGGAAGACCTCTCAAGGATACATTCACCAACTCAACATCCTACACTGTCTCACCAATGGCTATGAGAAAATCTTGGATCTGAGTAATCTTCATCAAGTAACTGGCAATTGTGTCTTAACTGGTCATCCTGACAATCTTAAGTTGATGCTTCAAGTGTCCCATCCTGTCGGTATTCGTGTTTTGGTAGAGACCCACCAAATCATCATACATATACTTGGCAGTTGATTTCTCGACAATTTGAGGAATCAAGTGGTCCTTCACGGACTCTAGAAATAGCCACTTGGACTTCACTTCCCTCTTCTTGTGAAATATCAAATCTACAGGATCATTCGAGCTAGGAAACACATCCTCATCATACTCCTTGAGGTCATTCTACTCCAACAGAAGGAGAACCCTCACCTTCCAAGCCCAAAAGTTATTTTTTCTGATTAAGGTTGGTTTTCATTGATGTCAACCCTTGAAGAAAGACCCGTAGCACAAAGGTTTGGGTAATGAACCCAATATTGTTTGATGTAAATATGACTCATTATTGTTTTGTCATTGTTGATAAGAATTAAATATGGATGAACTCCAAAGTGGTCCCCTTATGGTGAAAGCCCTCATGGGAAGATGCTTTGTGGAGTAAGAGAACCCATGCT
>ML782842.1:1202396-1216586 GCA_009831015.1 Picea engelmannii
TTACACGCATGTGTGCACGCACCCAACTTCTGTAAAGCACTCTTCAATTTTTGGTTACTTTGTATAGTTTTTTACCTTTTTGGAATGTTGTGAAATTAATTTAGTGCCATGAATGACTTCATTACTGTTTGACGATGCTGAGTTCTTTTCGCCATGTGTGGACGAAATTTCAGTGATAACAATCCTCCTTGACTTTTTCACTTCACTTAAAATAATCCTATTTGACTTTGTCACTTGTTACAAGGGAAAAAATCCCTATGGCCAAGGGTAAACCACAACAGACAGGTATGACTGCAGAAATCAACTCAATTCCAACATATGCTATATAAACTACTGTGCAATATAAGAAAGAGGCCTACCTCGATCCAACGTTTGATGATGTTCCACCGTTGAGCACTTTGACCCAAAGATTTATACCTGCGAGAAGTTCTCAAAAAAAAAACAAAGCAAGTATATAGTGATGATATGAAAGGGGTTAACACATCAGATAGCATAATCCATTAATAAACATTACAAACACACCCATGGATAACAATCATATATTTGCAAGATACCAATAGGACGAGAAAGGAGTATAAGGAGGCAAATCTTGCTATTATAAATCACCCAGAAGTGGAGTGGTAGAGAACCAGATGGATGAACTCAATTTCTCAATACATTATGTACTGACTTTGCATACATGGCTGCCAAGAATAAAATGCAGATCCATGTGGAAAATATACCAAACAAGTGTTCATGGCCATGAATAGGCAAATACAAATGCGGTTATATGCCAAAAGCTATCATAGTCACGAACAAGACCCAGTGAAACCAATCTCAAAAATCAATTTGAAGATATCTGTATACCATGTAGTACAATCTGATCTCCCATGATCATTGAAATCAAATAGGTACTGGTCCAATGAAATGGAAGCAACAACTCAGGAAAGTCGCGGCCACATAGTGATGTCTTCAAGTCTTCTACACTATCTGCCAATGGTGCAAGTCTACATCATGTGAATAAATCAGTTGAGGTCAAACATGCTGAGACATCGTTTGATTATCAGTCATTGAAATATACCGTTAATAAACACGAGACAACCTACCAATAATGAAAGTAGGTATCAAGGCACCGAGTACATCTCCACAAATGTGAACAAAGGAGTTGGTGTTGAACACTTGAGAGATCCATTGATCAGGATACATTGATGTATTCACATCTGTCAATGGCGAGAGAACCTGCCACTAATGACTGCAAGCCTCAAGGTACTCATAAAACTCTAGGTCCCATATCCAGAATAAATGAGCTGAAGTCGATGGAAGGAGACCCACTGAAAGGAGAGCATTGAGGCATCTCTCATCAGTCAACACGAGGAACAAAGTAGGAGCTTCATGATTTGGTGGAGATCGGATGAAGAACATGTTCACAAACCAACGGCCCTGTGTGTCTTTTGTGTGTGCCAGATGCAAGTGGTACATGAAAAAGACCCTCTGAATAACAGCCAATGATGAAAAACTGCTGACAAAGGTGAGGAAACCACCAATAAGGCTAATGGCATCCAAGACATTTCATGAATCCCAAAGTGTGAATAGATGTCTTGTCGTCGAACACCAGGGAAACCACCTAGTCAACGACCAATGATGAAACATCGATTGTTGGGTTCAAGGTGACCTACCAATGATGAAAGTAGGGCCAGGGTGCATGATAAGACCAAAGTATCATGTGATTCTGAGACAAAATGAGGGTATGGCCGACATGCAAAGTCAAGATTTCTGAGGAGTGGCCGACACAGATTGATAGAATTCCTTTGAACAAGAGCATGAGACATATGGTGAACTCCAGCAACATGGACTCAATGATGTGACAATTGGATGTAGGAGGCATCAATAACGTTCTCCATATGGACTAGAAGAGTAACCAGTCAGTAGAGAAAAACTTAGTGAGATCAACTTCCTAAGGCCATGCTAAACCCAAAATTATGATGACACACAGACTCAATAACTTTGTGCTCTATTCAAAGGAGACATGAGTGCTGCCAATTACAATATAGTATCCCCTTCCCGCCTGTCATTTTTTGCTTTTTCATAAAAAATGAATGCTATGATACAGAGGAGGGAACGAGTGTCCCAAGTAAGCAAAACTAGTTCCAATAGTGGAACGTACCTATGCTCAATGCAAGGAAATGCATGTGGGAGATGGACACTTGGGGTGATGTTCTCTCCAGGGTATAGGGTGTCAAATTGCGAAGGATAAAAACAAGGCTCTTCTTGGTTGAGGATGCAAACTGCTTAGGAAATGGTTTATAATGCAAAGTGAGAACCGACTAAAGGCTCAATACAACAAGCGAGGGCATGAGATGCAATCACAACTTAACGCCAAAAAATGTCATTTTTTATGTCTTTTAGTCTACTTGGTGTGAAAAAGGGGTAAACTTGTGCCAAATAGATGTCTTTTCAAATCCAATTTACGAGTGTGAAAAAGACAAGTTCACTTGACAATATTTTCTATTTTTGATAGCGAGTTGGAAAAGAGATTAACTAGGACTCGTGATCTTTCAAATCCAATTTTAACGAGTGTGAAAGGGAAAAATCACTCGACGATCTTTTCAGTTTTTGGATTAGTCGGAAAAGAGCTTAACTGAGACTCCTTATTGGGAGTCTGCGAGTAATAAGGTCGTGTGTGCATGAATGAGAAATGAGGCTCATTGTAAAGTTGTGTATTGAATTATAATGGACTCCCGGTACTAAGGAAAAATTCAGCATGGGCACCAAATAATAAAGAGGTTATAACTAGGGTACCCATGTTTGGTAATTCTCTACCATTTTTTAACGATGCTATTAATAGCAGATGAAGGTTTATGCATCGTAATAAATGGGTTCGTACCTAAGGCGTAAAAAATGGTAGACGAAGGATAATGCAAAAATGCACAATAGAGTAGGTGCCTATCTTATATGCTAGGTTATGAATATACCTGCTTAAGGACACGAACGACCAACCATGACATTGAAATCTGCAAGAAAAATTGAGTCAAAACTACAAAAACCAGCTTAAACCCATTTTTGAATTAGTCCATTACGTAAAACAATAGCATAAAACTATATCGAGTGGGTAAAAATGGCTTATAAATAGTAATAAAATCAAAATTTACTGTATCATTTTCATTTTTACCCAAATATTGCAATTTGGACTAAAACACCTCCAGAATTCAAACAACGATCGCGTGAGCAATAGGCAATGGAATCACGCACCGTCTGGACCAGGTAACTCTTCATCCCATCCTCTTCAATTTAAGTGGTTTACAATTTTGAGTTAGGTTCTATTTTGTTAGTTTTTAAGGGCACAAATTGGGTTTTTTGGTATACGTGGGTTTCCCTTCATAGGTCGTGTATACGACTAGCTATACGCCCTTGTGTGAACTACATGGGGTGTATAGCATGCCCTACCCACGACTGTTTGTAAATAAGTCACATATACATGCGCAAATGGCAAAGAAAAGATGTTTCTAACTCAAAAATGATTTGGTTTTTTGTTGGATGGTGCTGGAATGGAGAGAGCGAGAGCATGAGGAGGTAGATGCAGTAGTGGATCAAGATCTGGTGGCTCAAGACGCTTTAAAAAGATGTGGTTTATACAATTTTTTGGCTCTCAAAGGAATGAGGGCCCAAGTGAGGTTGTTGGAAATGCTGGTGGGCTATTGGGATCCTGATAGCGAGAGATTTATCCTTGATGAACAACCATTAAGGATTGAAGTAGAGGACATCTACTTCTTGACTGGACTTTCACGTCGAGAAGAGGTTGTGGACCTCAAGTCTCGCGGGGCGGGGAGTGGGTTGAAGGTCGAAGAATACATCGAGGCCCACTGTGTTGCAGGGACACCCATGGTGGGAAGTCAAATCCCTATCCGGGCTATAGGTAACCTCAGCCTGAAGATTATTATGCTCATTCTTACCAGGATCATAGGATCAGCCTCGTTGCATCAAGCATTGATACCACTTATGTTTTACACACTGGAGTGTGCTAGACCCACCGTCTATGACTGGTGTACCTCACTGCTGACCAACATGAAAGGTCAGTTGACAGAGTGCAAGCAGGGGGGGAAACGAAACTTCGGGTTTGCCTCTATCCTTTACAGCTTCTTTTTCAAGCGAGTCCCAGGCCTGGGACCTAGAGTGGAGATCATTCCTAAAATACCTAGTGATCTGTCTATGGCGTGATGGATGGAGGTCATGAAATGATAGGGGGGAGGTAGGGTGGCGAAACCCTACAATGATGATTTTTTCTTCTGGTGGCAGAGACAAATCATAGATCTAGACGAATATCCCTATGTGGGAATTGATTTTAGAGGGGATCCGGATATGCTGCTTCCACCAGGAGCTTCCTACGGTGCCATAGGTAAATATTTTTATATATTTCATTTTTTTTGTATTTTTGTATTAAAGAGGACAACAAATATTTTTGGATGGTGTTATTAATTCGATACATGTGTGATTCCATATGTGGGTTTGCAACGGCCAGAAGGATTCCTATGACATAGGCAGAGGCACCAGGGAGATGAGGTAGTGGGAGGAGAAGCAGAGAGAGTCCTATAGAACATGCAGGGTAACCTGTTTCGTCTGACACAGAGGATTCCTATGGTTCAGGTGGAGGATCTACTTGAAGCCATGCAGTGGCATATTGTCGGTGTACCTAGAGAATGGGTACAACTCTTTCGGCGTCTAGCAAATGCCATGGTTTTCTATCATGATACACATTCGGTGCCACAGGCGTAGATGTCATGGAACATGTATATCAATTGTATATGTATTTTGAGGGTTTTGGCCCCAATTTTGTAATATAAACACCATATTTTTTGGAAATATATAAAGAGGGATCTTTAGCTTTACTCATATCTTACAATGTGTACATTGATTTAATGGTCTTCTTTGCTTTATTAATGTAACAAATGCTAATCTAAAACATAATTAGCGTAGGCATCAGATACATGATTATAATTTTTAGGAATGTGGAAGTATGTAATAAAATCAAATTGTCGTTCTAAAAGACGTACATGTAGGAATCGACAGAGTAACATCGGATCATGCACACGGTAACGACCGCGCAACTGACATACGATTAACTGAGAATCCAGGCGAACCTCTAGAGAGCGAATACCATGTGAGATAGCATCGCGCAAAAGTTCTATGACGACGCTATATTCGGCCACATTGTTCATGGATGGCCCTAGGCATATGCCACCTGAAGACACTAGTAGACCCTCAAGTGAGTAAATCACCCAAGCAAAGGAAGCCAAGTTTCGTGTATGACGACTGGCTCAGTCTATGAATCCTAGGTAGACCGAAGACTCTGTTGACATCTACCAACCAAAAGGGAAAACTCGATAAGCAAACCAAAGACAAAAGGAAAAAATATGTATATACACTAAATTTACATTAGTATACAAAGGGTTTCACTCAAGATGAGGGCTCAAGCATAATAATTTTTCAAGTAGAGCCCATTTCTGGGCTCGACTAATTTCTTCCCTTCGCAATCTTCCAATTCATAGGCTCCTTTTTCTAGAACATGTTGCATGATATAAGGACCATGCCACATGGGTTTAAACTTGCCTACCCCTAACGACTCTTTGTCTTGGTCATACAAAAGGACCAAGTCACCCTCGGTATACAATCGAGGACAGACAGACTTGTCATGTTGAACCTTGAAACATTTTTTGTTTGCCTCGATAGCCGTAAAGGTGCCTCGACGTTGCTCGTCAAGACTCTCTAGGTGCACCAGGCATCACTCTAAATCTGAAGTGTCAGGTAGGAGCTCGACTACCAATTTGAGAGAAGGGATTTTGCAGTCAATGGGAAGTATTGACTCCACACCATGCACTAACTGAAAAGGGGAAAAAACGGTGGCATTCTTAACCGAGGTTCGATATGCCCAAAGCATGAGATACAACATGATGTGCCAATTGGAATTACTCTGACTGACAATTTTTTGCAAAATGGTCTTGAGAGACTTGTTGACGGCCTCTACTTGCCCATTTGCCTGGGGGTAATAAGGAGATGAGTGACCATGTTTAAACCCCAACTTAGACGCTATTTCTACTATCATTTCATTATGAAATTGATTGCCATGATCAGTGACAATCTCACTCGGGATACCAAACCGAGTGATAATTTGGTTGAACACGAAGAAGGTTGCAGTATTCCCATCAGATTTTATAGTAGGCATGGCTTCGGCCCATTTGGTAAAATAGTCGACAACCATGATGATGTGTTGATGCCCCCCAGCTGAAGTTGGGTTGCAATCGATGAAATCTACCCCCCACTTGGTGAAGGCAACGATGGTAATGACTGGGTGAAGAGGGGCTGGGTGCGAGCGCATTTTCTGAGTGAACACATGGTAGGGGTGACACTTCTTAATCTCTTCAATGCAATCTTTAAAGATGGTGGGCTAGAAGTAACCACCTCACAAGAGTTTTTGGGTTGTCGCAAGCCCGGATAGGTGACCACCACAAGCCCCTTTGTGGCAATGATTTAGGACTAACTCGGCTTCCTCGTGAGTTAAGCAACGACGTAAGATACTATCTATTCCTCGGCGATACAAAGCGTCATCGACGATAGTATACTTCTTGTCTTGGTATCTAACTCGTCGTCGATCATCTCGTGAGAGATGCTGAGCGAACTTCAAGGTTTGAAGAAATAAAAAAATGTCTCCATACTAGGGGTCAGATGATGAGACAAGGAAAATGTGTTCGTCTGCAAATGAATTGACATGGATAACGTCCTCGTCTAATCATGGGAAATCGGATATTAATTCTGCAAAAACTAGTGACTTCTTGGACTTGGCTGAAGCAAAGTTGAAATCAAATTCTTGCAAGATGACAATCCATTTATTATATTTCCTGCCTATGATACGCCTAGTGAGGACGTATTGAAATGGATTAACATCAAAGACTACAGTACTTTTGCAAATCAATATATAGTGTCGTAAACGTTGGACTGTGTGAACAAAATCCAAAGCTAGATTTTCAACATGAGAGTAATTAAGTTCAGGACCGACTAAATTTTGACTGAGATAGTAGATGACATGCTCATGGAGCTCATCATCCTCCTAAACTAGAACCATACCAATCATTTCTTGGGACGCGACAATATATAACAAGTAATCTCTACTGTAATCAGAATATTTCAACAGAGGAGACTATACCAAGGCTTTCTTCAAGGTGTCGAAAGACTCCTGGGCTCACTCATCCCAGATAAAAGGGGTGTCTTTATTCAATAGGTGCATGAAACCCTTAGTGATATTGGCATAATTCACTATAAATCGACGTAGAAAGTTATATTTCCCCTGTAAACCCTGAAGTTGTCTAATCGTGCGTGGGAGAGGCAATTGAAGTATTTCCTCAACCTTAAGAGGATCTACCATGATTCCAGTCTCGAAAACTAAAAATCCTAAGAGACGGCCAGACCTAACGCAAAAGATGCATTTGTGAGGGTTTAATCGGATTCTATAGTAACGACATCTTTCAAAAATCAGTCGAAGGTGTGTGACATGATCCACTCTCTTGCGAGAGTGAGCAGCAATATCATCGAGGTAAGCTTCGACTATATGCTTGAGATCGTGAAAAGCAAAAGATATGGCGCGTTGGAAGGTTTCTCTAGCATTTTTCAAGCCGAAAGGTATTTTCCGGTATGCAAAAGTACCCCAAAGACATATAAATACTGTATTGTGTTGGTCCTTAGGTTTGATCTGGATTTGATTATATCCTGAAAATCCATCCATAAAGGAAAACATTTCTCTTCTAGCACACTCATCGAGAATCTGATCAATGAAAGACATGGGGAAGTTATATTTAGGACATGCTTTGTTCAGGTCACGAAATTCCATACACACATGGATGGTTCCTTTCTTTTTAATCATAGGAACGGGGTTGGATACCCATTCGGTCAAGGGAACCAAGTAGATGAAGTCGACATTAAGTAACTTCTCCACCTCTTCCTTAATAGCGGGGGCCTTCCTAGGATTAACAACTCTAAGACATTGTCGAATAGGCTTAGCATCTAGATAAGTTCTAATTTCATGTTAGACAATGCAAGGATTGATCCTTGCCATCTCTTCATATGACCAAGTGAATACATCTTGAAATTCTTTGAAGAGGTTGGTGTAGATCAAAATCTTTGGCGAACAATCCGCACCTATATTTACGTTCTCAATTTTTCCAGGGGTACGAGAGATATCGATCGAGATGGTAGGAGAAATACTCGCCATATTTACTTCGACATAAATGTCATGTGTATCAAGTGGAACTACGGCGTGAATGACTATCTCACTCAAGGTAGACTGAAAATCATCTTGCTCAGTTCTTTCAAGACTTGGGAGAAAATAAGATCGATGATGCATATCGTCCCAAGGTTTCTCGGAAACATTCATGGCTTCGAGGATGGCTTCGTCCTAGGGCAAAGTCTCATCTAATAAATCATGTGAACAAGATAACAAAGTGGCCCATAAAGGCCTAGGAATAGGATCCTCCTCGTCTGTCTGCGAGGTAACGGGATCGGGATCGGCGGAAGAGTCAAGGATAGCTTGATACACAATCTCTGCTGCCAATAGTGGCATAGCCATGCTAGCATGCGACTGACCTTCAATCGATGAAGTCAGAGAAGGTAAGGTCCAAGGATCACTAAAATAGGAAGTGAAGAAAGGAATGGACCTCTTTGTTTAAGCGAGCCTACTAGACATGGCATAAACGTGGTGAATTGGTGCTGAGAAGTTGAAAGTACCCATGAGGTAAGAATACATTCTGACGTCGATATTCTCAGTTGCCGGTTGAGAATTATCGATCACAAGGATCGATGGTCCAACAGATGTGTTAGGACTAGAGTACACAAAGGATAATTGGTTGATCATCACGATATCCCCCTGATGAGGAAAACAAAGCATGCGAAAAACGGACGATACGACAGGGACCATAGCATAGGTCCAATTGCGACCTAGTAACAAGTTATAATCGAGAGGTGCATCAACTACCTCTACTTCCACCTCTTTCGTCTTCCCACCCAACTGGACCGGAAAGGTGGGGAGAATAACATGAGGGCAGAAGGAATGACCATCAAATGCAGTCAACATGTTCGACGACTTGGAAAGGGTTGGAGAACCGATAGATTTCCAACATCCCAGAGACATCACACAAGTGGCAACACCTTCATCAACGACTGCTCGTTTGATAGTATACTTGGAATAATCCACGTGGATTTGAAAATCCACATGGTAGGGTAAGCGAGGCTTCACATCCATGACATCAAACTTGATGACTTTCAAACGACTAGGCTCTAGAGCTCCTAAGGCAGAGAGTAAGGCATTCCTTTGTGATGAATACGTCTAGAGTACCTCCAAAGCTGACATCGCACAAGGGGTTTGGCCCAGATCTTCAACAATAGAATAGTTCTGGGCGGATCTAGCATTAGGGTTGTGGGTAGAGCGCTTGAGTACTCCTTTCGGAATACGAGGTGGTGGCTCTAGTTTATCGATCTGTAAGTTCGTCTCCAGGGGTGGAGGAGGAGCTTCTAGGCTGTTACTATCTTTTGAAGAGCCATAATCTCAAGAGCGGGTTGCTATATCAATTTTTGCGTCGACCATATTGATGCAAACACGATCGCCATCTTGCGACGGTGGGTTTTGACTTCCACCAGGCGCATTTCTGGTGCTTGAAGAACTCAAGGCTAAGTTCTAGTTGTGTGGGAATGGATTCGTCAGCATAGCGGGTGGTAGATTTAAAATCCTCACAGCCTCCGCAAGTTTAGAGCACAAGTGGGTAAGGTGGTCATCGGTACAAAGTTTACAAGGAAACTTCACCTTACGCTTCTCTTTCCTACCCTCTCCAACATTATCATTCTGTTTCCCATTATTATCTTTTTCCTTGGGTTTATTATTATTATTCTTCCCACCCTTACGATTATTTCATCCTTTCCTTTTACTCCCATATGGTTGTTGGTCACCATTTGGGTTCTTCGACGATTGCACAGAATGTACATCCGTTGATTGGATGGGTTTGGAGGATCCAGAAGAGGCTGGCCCTCCAGCAGACTTCGTTGTCGAGTCTGTGGATTTTACATTGGCAAACCCTATAATTCCATCGGCATGAGGTACGGGAGTTTGTCTAGGATCGTGATTTATTCGTGGTGTGTCTAGAAGAAGGTGGTATAATATCCCAAACTGAGCATATAACAAATCAAATTGTTGGGCTCTAAGGATAGCTTCTTCCTCGCTGAATACCCCGGAAGTAGCAACGTCCTTTGAAATAGAAGCATGTAAAGACTTTAGGAACCATTCTAGAAGAAAGGCCAGGGGTATAGGAGTCTTAACCAACCGCCTTCATCTACGTTATTCCTGGATATGGTTTGAGATGTGAGTGTCAGTATTCTAGCATAAAGTTTTCAAAATTTCAAGGCCAGCATCATAACGAATGGGTAGTTGAAAGTGATTGAGAAAGGCTAGCACCAACTGATGGAATGACCCATATGTCCCCCTAGGTAGCTCAATGTACCATTGTGATGCCACCCCAATGAGAGTGTGTTGAAACAATCGTAACCTAATAGAATCATGGTTCAGAGAATTCAATGAGCACCAAAGGCGAAAAGTAGTGACATGATCACCAGGGTCTTCGCCATTATTACCTTCAAAATTTGGAATGTATGATGGAAGTTTCGTAGGGATAGGGGGCCATGAGGGGTCATGACTCACCGGGTCATTCATTAGTTTAGACAAATCTGCCAGAATAAGCGTGGCCAGAAAGGGAATATGGGGTTGCGACACCTGACCCCATCCTCCTATGAAAGATTGTGCATTAGGAACTGTGTTCCATCCATGATTCTAGTGAGGACCAAAACCTTGTCCGGAATTATAAGACCCTCCTCCAGGATGATTCGTAAAAGATGGACTGGGCATCATTCCAGCAGGAGTGTTCTGAAAAGGGTTATGAAAATTTCCCCCAGTTCGATTAGATCCAAGCTGGGGGTTGTTAAAAATGCCCCCAACTGGATTAGATCCAGGTTGGGGGGTGCCCAAAGTGTAAGACTGACCTCCTCTAGGTGGGAATCCATAGGATTGAAGTGAATTCGTCATGCCAAAAGTATTGGTCAGAATCGGCACCGAGGGGATAGGAATATAGGGAGGAACTTGTCCACTAGCTGGGTTGTTCCATCTAGCCGTAGAAGGATTAGACCCAGGGATAAGAATAGGGACACTCCCTACATTAGGATTTTCTTAGGGAATATGAGAACCACCAAATGGGGAAGGATTGTAAGGAGGTGTAGTGCCCCCAAGTCCAAGGCTAGCGTTATGGCCAACAGCTGGGATGGCAGTTGAAAACTACGAGGTGAAGTTAGGCATACCATAATAAAATGGACTAGAAGCCATGGGGATGGTATGGACATTGTAACTCGGTGAGTGGCCAAAAACTCCAAAAGGGTTCGAGGCAAGAGATGAAGCATAACTACAGGTCGAGACTTAGTACCGGTGTAAGCCTTTGGCACTACAACTGTAGCAGCTATAGGTGTCGAAGGAGTGCCATGAATTATAGTGGGATTGGGAGTCGAGGAACTCCCAGTGTTCTAAAGACTAGACTCGGTACTTATCCTTGTAGGATCACAAGTCTGAAAAGTGGATGTGTGTGTACCACTACTAATAACTCTACGCCTTTTAGAAGGAAAGGACTTGAAAACTAGTGGTAACTGTAACAACCGACGAGACTTGTGAGGAAGATGGTCTGACTCCACGACGACTTATGACTCGTCCACAAATAGAAATATATCCTATGGCCAACTAGTAGTCAAAGAGCATACCAAAAATTCAAATGGCCAATATGCATGCAAACGGGCTAAAGTGGCTGAGTGGCCTCCCTCGCTAAAGAAGGTATGTCTTGTCCAAGAGGGACCTGAGATTCCTTGCTAAAGTTTGGAGGTAACATAATAATTTATAAGGGCCCTCGTGGGCTTAACAACCAGTTGGTCAGATCCCCCCGGAGAGGTAATCCTCCATAAAGGTTGTGTGTTATCTGACCCTTATCTGACTCAGGGTTCAAGCAGAATAACCCCTACAAGTAACCTATGAGATACCTAAGTCAAGCAACTAATAAACCACTGTATAACCGATTCACAGACGAGCAGCCGTAAGTCCGGATCACTGTATGGGTAGGGTAGAAAATCCCGAAACCATGAAAGCACCGCCTCTGACAGAGGTATGGGCACTAGCAAGATCCCCAAATATGAATAAATCCACAGAAATATCTCTGACACTAGGTGAGTATCCAGGGGTTGTCCCTTCAACTAACTTCACGCGACCTCGTGATTAACTCCAATGTGAGTGGAGCCTCCTGATATTACCAATTATACAATGGAATTCTCAACTCCCTGTCTCAGACACATATGTTGATTTAATTGCCCTAGAGAAGTTTACTCACAAAATCCTATTCCAAGGCACTAAATCCTAAGCTAGTTTGTGCACCCTAAAAATAAAATCGTGACTAATCAATTTTAGTTTAAAGCTTAAATTTTATTGGTCGTGATTACTCAAAAATGTATGGAGGTGAAACTCATGGTGTTATGACTCTTCCATAAAATAAATATGGATATAATGCAAAGTCTGTCTTTAACTTTTCAATGAATGATATGCTAATAAAAATAGTGCAGTCTTCAATTTCAAATCTACAATTCGAAAGTAAAATACGATCTTTCGCTAAATGTGCTAAGCTAATGAAAAATTCAAAGACAAAAATGCCAACCAATGCAAAATGCTTACTTTTTATTTGTATTTTTAATATTCTAAAAAGAAAATACATGGACTGATAAGCAACTTGACAGATGAATTTTATAGTGTATAAAAGAAGTAAATCAAGCAGAATACCAGGCAGGCAAGCGAACAACCCAGAAACCAAGGACGAATTAAAAATAGAAAACAAAGAGAATGACTACGCCCAAAAATTCAACTCCAAACAAGCTTCCTATCATCACAGATAATCTCAACAGGCACTATAGAGACCTAAGAAGGCTCAACAATTTTTAAATCCTACCCAACAGTCACTCAACCAAGCAAACAAGTAAGGGGAAGTGGTATACGCGACTGTTCAGGAGAACATAGCATATATACGCCTCTTGCAATGAGACAACAAGCGTGTATACGTGACTGTCAGGGAAAAAGGGGAGTATATGCTTTAAAACAAGGCCAGGCAAGGGTATAAGGATGAAAACTTAGACTCAGAGTGAATAGGATATGTCAAGCAGTGATACGCCAAGAAACACAAAGGAAAAAGAGCAATGTAAGAAGAAAAAGTACTTCAACCCTTAGAAGGAAGATCTCTCCCCAGTGGAGTCGCCATTTCTGTTACAAGGGAAAAACTCTCTATGGCCAAGGGTAAACCACAACAGACATGTATGACTGTAGAAATTGACTCAATTCTAACATATGATTTATAAACTAATGTGCAATATAAGAAAGAGGCCTACCTCGATCCAACGTTTGATGATGTTCCACCATTGAGCACTTTGACCCAAAGCTTTATACCTGGGAGAAGTTCTCAACAAACAAGAAAAGAAAGTATATAGCGATGATACGAAAGGGGTTAACACATTAGATAGAATAATCCATTAATAAACATTACAAACACGCCCATGGATAATAATCATATATTTGCAAGATACCAATAGGATGAGAAAGGAGTATTTCTATTAATAATTGATCAGCAGAAGTGTCAACATTACAAACTTTCATGTCGGCACGGTTCGAAACCAAGAAACCAAGTTCCTTCCAACTGGGTCCCCACCACTTCAATCCTCCACCAAAGGCAAGCTCATGAGAAAGAGGCAAAGAGGTCCTCTTAATAATAAGGGGAGAGCTTGGGGGTTGAACACTGTGTTCAAACTTGAGGGACAAAGGGATGCAGATTCAATATGAAGTAATTTCTCCAGAGTAACTTTGCTCTCAAAGTTGAATGTTTTATCCTTCTTTTCCATAGTTTGAAATTGTGCTCTTATAGCCTCCAGAATGCAACTAAAGGGCCCAATCTGAACGTTTCCAGTATATGTGTAGCACACCCATTTCGGAACTCTAGGCTTACTCATGCTCTGATACCCATTTGTACACACCATTTGTACAAAGCTCATACAGATATCATATATCCCATGCATTTAAACAAATAAACACATTTAACTCAGAGTAAAACATATCAT
>ML782842.1:1224810-1237319 GCA_009831015.1 Picea engelmannii
GCATGGTTGATGCTCTTGTTTATGGTACAGATTGATATCTGTTGAGGATTGTTGCCTCATCTCAGTTGGTGTTGAGAATGCAAGCTGAGTCTTGCATATAGAGTTGGTGCTCTTGTAGAGTTGTACTCTATTCAGTTGTTGCTAATAAACCCCAAGGATTGTAATCCGTAATAAAAGGAAAATTGTACATACATCTTGTGTTCTTTGTGTTCATTGTGGTGATGACTTGTTGATGATATATTGTTGATATATGTTGCTGATATGTGCTCACATCTAAATGGTTATAAATGAAAACAATGGGTAATGAATAAATGTTGAATGCTAATTGATGAGTTTTTGTGCAAGAGGGAAGTTTTGGGAAAAAGAACCCCACACTCATTCAACCCCCCTCTAAGTGTGGTAGGTGTGTCCAACAGTATCAGAGCACTTTCCTTGGCATAAAATTCTGGGTTAATTTTTTTTTCAGGGTAGAGACATATTCTGACATCTTTAAGCCACAGAGATATGTCGTTATGTGCATAAAACCGCGGTTGAGGGATTCATACACGCAGAAAATACAAGTGGTTCTTAAGTGCACATTTGTTGGCCACCCTTGTAACCCCTTTTGGTACCCCTTCGAGTGGTACCGCATCAGAAAACACCTGTGTACGGATCGACCTAGATTTCCTGAAGTCCTCTTTAGATAAACCGATCGACCGCCTGACTGCTATAGTGTCACTGAGAACAACACTCGGGAAGATACTCTCTAGTAACTGGGTAGTCGTGTAGTATGGCTAAGGGCACGGTCCAGCCTCCTTAGTTAGTGCCCTGGGATATTGGGTCGAGTACTACTGTTGGAACCTGTACGTATATCGAAGAGCTATAGCACAGGGAAAACCCTTTTCTATAGAACCCTTGAATACCTAACCCTTGCGGATAGAAAAAAAAATAAAATAAAAAAAAAATATATATATATATATATATATATTAAAACAGATAAGATCTATTGTCGCGCAACTGTTTTCAACTTTCCAAATCACTACACATTTCTTCCTGGTTAAGAATTTGGGCATTTCATCACTACAGTATTCTTCAGGCCAGAGTATAACTCCGCAAGTGTAAAAAAGAAAGTCTGGAAATTTTTGCACCATTATTTGAGACCTATTCCATTAGATTTATCTCTTTGCCCTTATCACATTCATACATATCATTTTTCAACAAAATTTTTGACCCCACCCGCCCCGTTTTGGTTCCCTCGTCATCATGGCCCATACCTGTAGCCAAGACTTGGAAGCTCGCCTCAATAACTTGCAATCTAATTTCACAGAGACCCAACAAGAAGTGAAACAACTCAATGCCAATGATGTCGCCATCAATACAACCATGCAGTCCTCCATCTCCACCTTAATCGAGGAACTCAAACAAGACATGACTACCCAGCTTGAATCTGTTGTTTTGATGATCTACACCAAGCTGCATATCCCTACAGATAACCCTTTATCTGACCCACCTCCACATACTGAAGCTGAAACTTCCTCTCATTCCCATAATTCTCAGCCCCATCACTTTCAACGTGACCTACGCCTTCCACGGGTGGATGTGACCAAATTTGATGGCGCAGATCCCACTGGTTGGGTAACCCAAATGGAAAAATATTTCTCTTTATACGGCATTACAAATGACTTGGCCAAACTCCAGTATGGTGTTCTCCATCTAGATAAAGAACGTTGGCAATTGAGAAAAAATTCTCGTCAAGGGTATATTGCTTAGACACACTTTGTGGCAGAGATTTATGAATGCTTTGACACTGACACCAACCATTTAGGACATTTGACAAAGTTAAAACAATTCGGAACAGTGGAATACTTTATAGCTGATTTTGAGCACCTGGATTTTCGGATAGAGGGCATGTCTGATGCCTTTTTCCACGAATGTTTTATCAGTGGCCTCAAGGATGAGATTTGTGCCCATGCCTCATGGGTCAGCCTCAGAGTTGGGTGGAGGATACTAAAAGAGCTAAAGAAGCACAAAAAGTTGTATCTTCTCAAAACCAGAAACCCTCCTTTATTCCTCCCACTAAACTAGTAAATCCCACTACTCCCTCTACTCCACTAAAGATCCAAAAATTGACCAGGGATGAAATGGTTGAACGCCAACTCAAAGGCCTTTGTTATAATTGTGATGACAAATATTTTCCGGGCCACAAGTGTAAGGAACAAAATATTTTTATGGCCATCTCGGAGGATGTTTCGAAAGAGGATGTTGAAACTCCCTTTGTGTCTGAGTCACCTGAAACCACAGACATAACCCCTCCCTCAGACCCTCCCAAAGTAAAACCAGTCATTTCCCTAAATCCTCTCACTTGTTTCTTTGATCCCCAAACCCTCAAGCTAATTGGTTGCATCAAGAATAGGAAGGTCATCATTCTGGTTGATAGTGGCAGCACCCATAATTTTATTCATTGTCACGTTTCCCAAGAAACTCATTGCTATATCCATGCAGTCAATAATTTCCAAATCATGATTGTCAATGGCAGCTCCATGAAATGTGGAGGGTGTTGTGAAAATGTACGTCTCCAAATTGGTGACTACCACCTGAAATCTCATATGTTTGCTATCGACATCGGCGATTGTGACATTGTGTTGGGTGCAAACTAGCTAAGGACTTTGTGTCCCATTCTCATGGATTTCAAGGAATTAACCATGCAATTCGACTGGGAGGGTCAAAAACTTAAGTAAACAATCAAAACTTAAATCCGTTAAAACAGTCAAAACAGTCAAAATTAAGTAGAAATCCTATGGGTGTCCTAGATTTGGTGCAACTATCGGTTGGGGATAAGATCAGTGATGATGGCGAAGCATTTGTAGAAAACATTCAATAGTTGCAGCAACATGTGAGACAAAAACTACATGCCAGTAATGAAGATAGTTTTTTTTTATAAAAGATGCTCACCGACGATACGAGGTATTCAATCAAGGTGATTTGGTGATGGTTTATTTATGGAAAGAGCGGTTTCCTAGAGAAACCTACCACAAATTGAAGTATAAGAAAATTGGTCCTTGCAAGATTCTCAAGAAAATTAATGGCAATGCTTATAAGGTCGATTTACGAATTGATCTTGATATTTCCCTTGTGTTTAATGTTTCTAACTTATATATCCTCCATGGGGACGATCTGGGTGATGACAGCGAGGCAAAGGTGGATTGGAAATAGATCATTCCGAGCAAGAAAAAGGAAAAGATTGTGCATATTTTAGATAAGAATCCCCTTCATACTTGGCAAGACCAATATAACCAATATATGGTCCAATGGGAAGGCATAGCACCAGTAGAAAGTACATGGATTATAGAGAGGGACTTGTTGAACCTAGATCTCATTAAGTGGCAGTAGTTTGAAGACAATAAATTGCAGGAGTTGTATTCTTTTCAACCAAAGGAGAATGATGTAGGGATTTCTGATCTGATCCTTCATATCAGACATCATTTCGACACTTTTCCAGGGCCAAATTCCTTCATGTAAAGCCTCAATTTGGGGTTTTAGTGTTTTTACGAGAATTTTTAAATTAATAATTATCAGTAATGTCTTAGTTTATGCACCTAATCAGAGAAGTGAGTTGAAAAATAGTGTCGCTATAGTTAGCTTTGAATTATAGGTCAATTTTAGAGTCATGCGAACATTTCCTAAAATTAGTTGTTTTTCTAAAATTAGTTTTTTTTTTTTTTTAAATTAAGTGTTTTTCTAAAATTAGTTATTTTCGAAAGTATCAGATAGTATTAGTTAGGATGGAGAAGGATTAAAAGATAGTTATTTTCCATTCTCATTTGTTTGCATGGTTCTTTAGATCTCGTGAATGAATCTGGGTTTATTGATTACATCACTATGGAACCAATACATAGAGCACACACCTATCCAAGTCTGAGATATCAAGCAAGAAAAGAAGTGGTTCTAAGGGTCTTCCAAATATGGGATGTCAAGCCGTCAACAAAGATACGAGATGCTGTTATGATAACTCTCACACAACATCCTCCCAAGGTGCAAGTAAGAGCCTGTAAGAAAATACCCTCCCTAGTTTGTTGAAGCGGAGATTCAATGTCTGTCTTAGGTACCACAAGGATTCCCCATTTCAGTCACCCGTGTAGCTATCTAAGACATGCCAATAAGGTTACCACTTCACAAAAATGTGGTCGAGAAAAACAGTCGTCAGTAAAGACTATGGTGTGGGCAGGGAATACCAGGTCAAGTCCTGACACCCAAAATTTCGAGAACGTTGGAGACTAGAGTTACTCTAGGGACGTCCATGTATTGAAACCCCCAATACACAAAGTAGTCCCACCAAGAAAATGGAGAAGGGATATCTCAACCACTTGCTTAGCTTGACCTAGTGCTTAAGTCGGCGTGTGACACGAGCTTTCCCTGAACCAATTTTGTTACTAATGAATTTTCGCTCATTAATTGTCCTAGTCTCATTTGGTGGCCTTGGAGAATTAACTCCAAACCTATTCCAAGGCCCTGGATCCTAAGCTATTGTTGGTTTTCTATCAAAAAAAAATGTTCTAATTGCTTTTAATTGCACTTGATTTTAAATGGTTGGTGTTAACTCAAAAGGAACATAATGAAAGACTTGATGGTGTTTTGACTCAAGAATCAAGATCAATCCAAAAAGAAAGCTATATGCAAAAATGCAAAATTTTATTTCGATGAAAACCTACTTAAGGGAAAGTGATAGAGATGGATATTGGTGGCCACCCACCTATTCCAACTGGCTCCTCTTGACAATTTTTAGTTCAACACGTTCTTTTGTACTCCTTTGTAATTGTGGGTTCTACACTTCTGGAGCTGTTTGAAGCCCTACACATCTTCCAGGTAGATACTGGTGGCCTCCCGCCTAATCCAATTGGCTTATTTTGTATGTTTTCATGTTAGCACATCTTGATGTACTTCCAGGGCCGTTTGGGGACCCTAAACAATGTTTTTTTGGCTCGTCATAGTTAAACTGTAGACGGAGTCAGAGTTTGACGACGTAATGTCTAGCTCTCTAAAAGACATTTCCAACAGGCTATCACGCGCCTAAAACAAAGGTCGTATGCAAAACTTATGACCTCGGGAAGTTGAGGTACCAACTTACCCATAGGGGCCCACATAACTTTTGGCGTTTCATCTCCTAGGGTTAGTTTTTTGGATGTCTAGGGTTTTGACATTGATGAGTAATATTAAAAAGGCCTCTGGAGCCTCAATGTAATCATTATGCTCAGACAGATGTGCGTAGCAGCCACATCTCGAGCAAGTGTTTCAGTTCTGCAATTTTACAGTTTCATCATATTTCATTTATACAATAGAAGATATATCTCCGTGTTTATTGTATTTAGTCTGTTAATTTCGGTCCGCTCCTAAATCAGGATCAGTGCTCTGATACCACTGATCCAAACCAGTAAAAAACCCACAAACACCCAAATTATCTAAATTTAACAACTAAAATCTACAATTTCAACCATTTCTAAACAAATTTTAGATAAAATTGATAAAAAAATATGACAAATGCCACCATCCCAGCCACGTCTTCCTGACATATGCCCATCTTCCTGAATAGTTAAAAGAAACACACAATTTTAGAAAACTACATAATTTTCTTTCATCTGCCTGCATTCCTTAGAGAACGAGAAGCTGCTTTAATGCAAAGAATTTAAATTCGAATTTGGTAACCCAAGTTAAGTTTATACGAGAATAGCTTTGAAAAAAAAATTGAAGTCCAAGTCTTGTTGAGCTTGCTGCAGCGGAAGAACATCGGACCGAGAGCTTCGCTTACCTTCACGACGCTCTTCAATCCGCAATTTATGACACCAAACCATCTCACATCCATTTGGACAATGAGACGTGCCTCTGCGTTACGTCGGTCTCGGCGATCATGTCTGAAAGGAATAATGAGTTGAAATTAAACAAAGGCCACCTCAGTACTCTGGACAGAAAAACATCGAAAACTGAGCAAAATGCTTGAGATTTGGCCCCTCCTGGACTACCAGATTTAATAAAAAATTATTATTACTCTTTCACTGCCCTCCCCGACTGTAACTCCGAAGACGAAATTCCCGTTTCACCGGTGGCACCCCACTGGCTTCATCGTCGAGAACGCGACAGGGAATAGCAAAAACTTTAACTGTCGCAGGCACGCGATCGATGGAGTGAGCTTGGTAAAGTATCGTCGCTGGTTCGAATCTGCAGAAGCTCAACAACAACAAACCATCACAACAGAGACAGTCATGTTTGCAGATTTGGTAGATTTAGAGGACGCCACCGCCGTACAAGAACTTCCATCGCAATGATAGCGGTCACAGACACTAACTAAATTAAATAACAAGTGGGAAATGACATTTTATAATTGGTTTACAGAACCTCGAAATTGGCCTTCGCGGTTTTTTTCTCCATTCAGAAGTTACATTTGATTATAATGCGCAAAACCTAATGGTATTTTATAATTGGTTTTATAGAACCTAGGAGTTGGCCTTAGCTGTTTTTCTCTACGTTCATAAGTTACATCATTATATTATGATGGGCAAAACCAAAGTTGTACAAACTCCAAACCCTATGTCCTTTCTATTCTATTAAGAGCGAGCTGGGTATTGTTGTAGTCTAAACTTTCTATATTTTGGCTCAGTTAAAAAAATAAAAAAATTGTTGTATCTAGTGGTTAAGTTTCTATAATTTAAGTGCTTAACAGTGAATCTATATATATTCAGAAATGTAATTTAAATCACAAAAAATTGTAATTTGGCCGAATTCAGATGAAAAATCTCAAAATTCAGAACTTTTAAACAACTCCATAAACCCTAATCATAGTTGCAAATATATTAAATGATTAATTATTTAATCAAATTAGTGGTCTGCATTGTTTTCTACCTTCTCTCTTCACCTTACTCTTCCTAGTTTTTCGAGATAGTTAGTTGGTGATTCCACATCCCTTACAAGCACTCTCCCTAAATTTACTGAAAAAGTAGTGTGATACTTATAATGTACCATCCTATGTACTCATCATTACCCTACCTTGTCACATCTCAGTAAGGGTGGGCCCTTTAATTCCTTAGTACCCTGTGTCACTTAAGGAAACCCCTTACCTTCTTCTACAAAAGAAAATGAGACATTGCCCCTCTTCTAAGCTCTAATTTACCTTGAAATATTGTTCAAAAATTAAACAAGACATTATCTCTTAATCTACTAAATCTTGGCATAATTATGAAATGCATTGTGCCTTCTAAAAAGGATTTGGTTTTGAATGGCACAATAGGTTGAATGGCACAATAGGCACTACACCAAATATATCTACTAAAGTCACCATACTTACCAATCCACATATTTGACTCAAAAGCATCTAAAGTTCTATGTATAAATATGGAAATCATTTGTCAAGGTGAAGTCAAATCAAGTCAAAAAGGAAGTGCAAAAGAAAATTTGGAAGAAATAGCATGGGTGTGACATAGCTTGTATGTGCAAAAGAATTTTGGAGTGCATAGTGTGTAGAGCATGGAGATACATCACAATTTGGAAGGCACTAGAAATGCACAGGAGGCAAGTTGAAGAGATGCATTGAGACAAAATAAGTTTGGTTTAGGATAATTCAAATAGATTTAGTGTACAAAAATACAAAAGAAAGGAAAACCTTACAAACTAAAAATGAAGAACAATGCATAAAGAACATGAGTGTTACCAAACAAATTAATGTAGAAGGAAACGACATGGAAGGAAAGTTGACCAAATACACAAACTTTGAACAATCAAGAAAGGTGGAGATGCAACAAGGAAGATGAAGATCTGACAAGACAATTGAAGTATTAGACTCTGATGAGATAATGAAATAAATAGTTATAATAATTTATAGGAAACTTAATAGAGTGAATAAAATTGAATCAACATAAAGAAGCAAGAGACCATTATTATGCTTTATAATTATGTACTTCATGTTAACTAGGAGATACATTGCCCTCGTTGTAGCTTGATTCCCAAACAACATATATACATGCTCAAAAGTGATGGTTAGTAGTTAGTACCATTTATGTGATCACTAATTTATAAGTCATTTTAGATGAGAGTTGGTGAATTTAGGAACACCAAGATCTAGAAATTGTCATCTCTAGATCCATTTAGCTCATGTAAAAAACACCATATCAATGATTTTATAATTATGGATAATGAAAATGAAGTAAACTTATGTTTTACAAGCGTCTTAGATATTATACATTTAATTATTTTGTATTTTTTATGATGTTCTTTTTCATGTTCTAATTATTAACTTATTTTTAATTAAAAAAATTAAACAATCTTTTCTAATATACATATATGTATATGATCTTTTATTTATAAAATTAGTTTTTATTTATAAAATCAATAATAATTATAATTAATTAATATAATATAAAATTCATGGTTTAAAATTTTATTTTTCACTTTATTATTTAATTAATTATAATTTACATTTAAAAATAAAATTTCTTTATTTTTAAATCCTTTTAATATTTAAAAATTAAAACTATTCAAAAAATAATAAAAAAACTAATTCGTAATATACAAAATATTTCAAGTTTTATAAATATTATAATTTAATTTATAAAAGTAACTAGAATACTCTCTTAAATCTTTTTATATTTAAAAATTAAAACTTTCTACATTATTCAATCCCACCCTTGGTTATGTTACATATCTACCCTTTTTATCTTTATGAATGCCCATACTAGAATTAAAATATTATATTATGTGAGAAGCTTCCACTAAACAATAGTTTCTTATAGCTGATCAAATAAAAGTCAACCCCATTAAACAATTATACAATATTATCTCCCCTACTTATACCTCCTTACATTTTTTGTCCAAAAATAATTATATACTAAAGACACATAATCATCTCACTAAAGCCAATGCAGATATGTATTCTAGTGATATCGTTCTAAAACAATCGTAATTTGTAGACATAATTTTCAACATGATAGCTAATAATCAACCAAATGAATAATAATTAAATATTATTTAATCTAAATATAATTATGTACAATTAATTCTTTGAAATAAATTTAGTGAGATTTTAATTTAAATTTTTTTGAAAGCAATGTTTAATTATATAGAGTTTATTATTAGTTGGGAGTCTTTATTTTGAGAGCATGGTTTTTTTTAATTATTTTAGAACATTTCTTAAATATATAAATCTTTTCTTTTTGAAGATTGCAATGTATTAATTTTTACCATTATATTATTAGTCTTTGACAACATGTTAGTGTGGTATATGGTTTTTACGTGAATGAATCATATGTATATTTCATTGGATATTGGTGTGTGGGATAATGATAGTATGCTCATATACATGAATCATTTTATGATGATATTAAGTTTTTTTATTCATCTTAGGCCACATGCACTAGTCATGGTTTTTGGGTCCCAACATATCCCTAATTTGTTAGGGTATCTTATTTGAGGCATTTACTTGGCCAAACATTCATTTAGCTTGAGGGGTTTGGTGTGCATTATAAACCATTATTTTTTCTAACTATATCACACATGTGGTTTATGGTTTACATTTTCATATGGTATAGAGGCTTATTTTCCAAGTAATTACCTATTATATGGTCTAGCTACCTATGGCACACTCGATCAAAACCTATGGATTAATTTTCCTTAAGAGAATGCCCTAACAAAAATCATTGCAATGGTTAAATTTACCCCTTAATCATTCACAAATCTATTTATGTCTCTCCCTACCTCATTGTTGATGTCTCTAATATCTCTTTATTATATGTCAAATTTGTCGTGACTCATGATCTAAATTTGCTCTTCTTCCACCTTCCATGCTCTTGGACTTGCTAGGATTTGTTTGTCTCCATCATTCCTCCACTTGTTCTTAGGATGCTATAGTTGGTATGTTATTCTCCATTCGGACTATTATTTCATTTATTGATTTAGTTCAGTTGATGGTGGTGTTTGGCTTTGTCCCTTATTTAGTTTTTGTCATTTGTTGCCTCCTTCTCAAAGGGACGTCATGCGGAAACATATATGGTAAAGGAGGTACTCTTCTCAATCTATGACACCTGGTTCATACATACCCACATTATTTTCTTATCCTTACTTTTATGTGTGTTTTCTTGTGAGCTCAATGAGTTAGCTCAATCAATTTGAACCAATCAATTTCAATCTAGATATCACCAAGAGGTCATGGGTTCAAGTTCAATAGAGTTCTTCTAGGTTAAGAGTACATGTTGTACTATAGTAACATTTACCATTCACAAAATGTGAGGAAATGCCTAGAGTTTCCTTATGACATTTTCCATAGAGAAAAAATGTATGTTTTCTTGTGCTCTTGTTTCAATTTATTTGGAGATATCATTTCATAGGTTTCTTTCACAAAGGGAGAAACAACTTCAAAGGTACATATAATAGGTTATAACAATTTTTTTCTTGTTGTTGTTTATTTTTACCCTAAACCCAATTATTTTCTATTAGAGTAGAGTAGATTATGGTAAATTAAATCAACACCTAGTTAAGGGCTATTACCACCTAGGAGGTAATAGTTGTTTGATCATCAAACAAATTAGGTAATGAATCTAATGTTTTTTTTTGAGTGATTTTATTGGGTTCAAATGAGAGTTAGCTTGGATGTATATATATATATATATTTTTATTTCATGCAAGTATCTAATTAGAACACCAAAGCAAAAGAGGATAATAAACTCGACATTGCTTATTTCATTTATTAAATCCTTTTTTATTTTACTTAACTTGTTGTAATAAACCTTATTGAACTCAAACATAAACCTTAATCATAGTTGCAAGTACATTAAATGATTAATTTTGTAATCAAATTAATGGCCTACATCTTTTGTACCTTCTCCCTTCACCCTTGTTTTCCTATATTGTAGCAATAGTTGGTCGGTCACTCCACATCCCTTACAAGTTCTCAAGATTGGATCTCCCCAATATATTTACCAAAACTATAATGTGATAGTTAGATTGAGGTACAATTCTATATATTCCTCATTAGCCCCACCTTGTCACATCTCACTTAGGGCAAGCCCTTTGCTTCCTTAATACCCTATGTCACTAAGGGAAACCCCTTTCCCTCTATGAAAGAAAATGAGGCATTTCTCCTCATCCAATTTACCTTGGGACCTTGTCCTATTATCCCATTTACTTAGATATTTTACAAAATTAAATGAGGCATTATATCTCATGGTGATCTAGTAAACTTGACATAATTGTGAAAATCAATCTGTCTTCCCACAAGGAATTGGTTATGAATAGTAGGAGAGGTAGTCTATTAAATAAATCTATTAAAAGCACCATACTTACCAATCCACCTATTTAACAGTGGAGCATCCAAAGTTATATGTATAAATAGGGAA
Source organism: Picea engelmannii (assembly GCA_009831015.1). NCBI lineage: Eukaryota > Viridiplantae > Streptophyta > Pinopsida > Pinales > Pinaceae > Picea > Picea engelmannii. The sequence continues at coordinate 1,236,162 of ML782842.1, forward strand.
ATCAAGTGTCAAGGTGAAGTCAAATAAATTAAAAGGAGAAGTGTACAAGAAAGTTAAAAATAAATCAATTGGGTGTGACATATCTTGTTTGTGCAAAATAATTTTGGAAGAATGCACAGTTTGTGCAACATAGAGATAGAACACAATTTTGAAGGAAACGTGCAAGAAATGCACATGAGACAAATTGATGAGACACATCGAAACAAAATAAGATTGCTCAAGAGGATAAATCAAATAGAGTCAATTTATAAATATACAACAAAAAGGAAAAAACTTAGTATAGAAGGAAACCACGTGGAAGGAAAGTGGACCAAATGCATGAATGTTGAACAATAAACAACAAAAGATGGAGAGACAATAATGAAGATGAAGATGTGACTAGACAATTGAAGTATAGAATGTGATCATATAATGAAATAAGTAGTTAGAATAAGTAATATGAGACTTAGTAGAGTCAATTAGTTAAGAACATGGAGTCAATGTAGAGAAGCAAGAGACCTAAGAAGTCTCGCTATTTTACTTTATAACTATGTACTTCATTATCTGATATTGATGAGAATATATGTTGTCCTTGATATTATGTAGTATAACATATGTTTGCTCAAGAGTGATGAATGGTTAATAGTTAGTACCATTTATGTGATCACTAATTTACATGTTATTTTGCATGGCACTTGGTGAAGTTGGGAACACCAAAGTCTAGACATTGTCACCCCCAAGCCCATTAGGTTTTTATAAAAAATCATGTTACAAGACACCATATCATTTTTTTTATGATTTTCTTTATCAAATCCATGATGATTTTACAGTGGTGGATAATGGGAGTGAAGTCCCCTTATACTTTACAAGTGGCTTAGATATTAATGTATATTAGTTATTAATGTTTTTATTATACATTTGATTATTATTCTTTTCATATTTTAATAAATTAAATAATCTATTTAAATCATATATTTATAAAATTATAAATAATTAAATTTAATAAATATAATATAAAATTAATTGTTTACAACTTTAATCGTCACCTCATTATTTTATTAATTATAATCTACATTCCATATTATTTTATCTAGAAATCCTTATAATATTCAAAAATTAAAATATCTACATAAAAATAATAACCCAAAAATTAACTAATTCATAATATATATAAAAAAA
>ML782842.1:1240408-1257111 GCA_009831015.1 Picea engelmannii
ACATTTTTTCTCTATGGAAAATGTCATAAGGAAACTCTAGGCATTTCCTCACATTTTGTGAATGGTAAATGTTACTATAGTACAACATGTACTCTTAACCTAGAAGAACTCTATTGAACTTGAACCCATGACCTCTTGGTGATCTCTACATTGAAATTGATTGGTTCAAATTGATTGAGCTAACTCATTAAGCTCACAAGAAAACACACATAAAAGTAAGGATAAGAAAATAATGTGGGTATGTATGAACCAAGTGCCATAGATTGAGAAGAGTACCTCCTTTACCACATATGTTTCCGCATGACGTCCCTTTGAGAAGGAGGCAACAAATGACAAAATCTAAATAAGGGACAAAGCCAAACAACACCATCAACTGAACTAAATCAATAAATGAAATAATAGTCCAAATGGAGAATAATATACCAACTATAGCATCCTAAGAACAAGTGGAGGAATGATGGAGACAAACAAATCCTAGCAAGTCCAAGAGCATGGAAGGTGGAAGAAGAGCAAATTTAAATCACGAGTCACGACAAATTTGACATATAATAAAGAGATATTAGAAACATTAACAATGAGGTAGGGAGAGACATAAATAGATTTTTGAATGATTAAGGGGTAAATTTAACCATTGCAATGATTTTTGGTAGGGTATTCTCTTAAGGAAAATTAATCCATAGGTTTTGATCGAGTGTGCCATAGGTAGCTAGACCATATAATAGGTAATTCCTTGGAAAATAAGCCTCTATACCATATGAAAATGTAAACCATAAACCACATGTGTGATATAGTTAGAAAAAATAATGGTTTATAATGCACACCAAACCCCTCAAGCTAAATGAATGTTTGGCCAAGTAAATACCTCAAATAAGATACCCTAACAAATTAGAAATATGTTGGGACCTAAAGACCATGACTAGTACATGTGGCCTAAAATGAATAAAAAAACTTAATATCATCATAAAGTGATTCATGTATATGAGCATACTATCATTATCCCACACACCAATATCCAATAAAATATGCATATGATTCATTCATGCAAAAACCATATACCACACTAACATGTTGTCAAAGACTAATATAATGGTAAAAACTAATACATTGCAATCTTCAAAAAGAAAAGATTTATAAAAGATTTATATATTTAAGACATGTTATAAAATAATTAAAAAAAACCATGCTCTCAAAATAAAGACTCCCAACTAATAATAAACTCTATATAATTAAACATGCTTTCAAAAAAATTTAAATTAAAATCTCACTAAATTTATTTCAAAGAATTAATTGTACATAATTATATTTAGATTAAATAATATTTAATTATTATTCATTTGGTTGATTAATAGCTATCATGTTGAAAATTATGTCTACAAATTACGATTGTTTTAGAACGATATCACTAGAATACATATCTGCATTGGCTTTAGTGGGATGATTATGTGTCTTTAATATATAATTATTTTTGGACAAAAAATGTAAGGAGGTATAAGTAGGGGAGATAATATTGTATAATTGTTTAATGGGGTTGACTTTTATTTGATTAGCTATAAGAAACTATTGTTTAGTGGAAGCCTCTCACATAATATAATAATTTTAATTCTAGTATGGGCATTCATAAAGATAAAGATAAAAAGGGTAGAGATGTAACATAACCAAGGGTGGGGATTGAATAATGTAGAAAGTTTTAATTTTTAAATATAAAAAGATTTAAGAGAGTATTCTAGTTACTTTTATAAAGTAAATTATAATATTTATAAAACTTGAAATTTTTTTATATTACGAATTAGTTTTCTTATTATTTTTTGAATAGTTTTAATTTTTAAATATTAAAAAGATTTAAAAATAGAGTTAGTAATTTTATTTTTAAATGTAAATTATAATTAATTAAATAGTAAAGTGAAAAATAAAATTTTAAACCATGAATTTTATATTACATTAATTAATTATAATTATTATTAATTTTATAAATAAAAACTAATTTTATAAATAAAAGATCAAAATACATACATGTATATTACAAAAGATTGTTTAATTTTTTTAATTAAAAATAAGTTAATAATTAAAACATGAAAAAGAACATTATAAAAAAATACAAAATAATTAAATGTATAATATCTAAGACGCTTGTAAAACATAAGTTTATTTCATTTTCATTATCCACAATTATAAAACCATTGATATGGTGCTTTTTACATGATTTTCGATGCAGGCTAAATGGATCTAGAGATGACAATTTCTAGACCTTGGTGTTCTTAAATTCACAACTCTCATGTAAAATGACTTATAAATTAGTGATCACATAAATGGTACTAACTACTAACCATCACTTTTGAGTATGTATATATGTTGTTTGGGAATCAAGTTACAATGAGGGCAATGTGTCTCCTAGTTAACATGAAGTACATAGTTATAAAGCATAATAATGGTCTCTTGCTTCTTTATGTTGACTCAATTTTATTCACTCTATTAAGTTTCCTATAAATTATTATAACTATTTATTTCATTATCTCATCAGAGTCTAATACTTCAATTGTCTTGTCACATCTTCATCTTCCTTGTTGCATCTCCACCTTTCTTGATTGTTCAAAGTTTGTGCATTTGGTCAACTTTCCTTCCATGTCGTTTCTTTCTATATTAATTTGTTTGGTAACACTCATGTTCTTTATGCATTGTTCTTCATTTTTAGTTTGTAAGGTTTTCCTTTCTTTTGTATTTTTGTACACTAAGTCTATTTGAATTATCCTAAACCAAACTTATTTTGTCTCAATGCATCTCTTCAACTTGCTTCATGTGCATTTCTAGTGCCTTCCAAATTGTGATGTATCTCCATGCTCTACACACTGTGCGCTCCAAATTTCTTTTGTACATACAAGCTATGTCACACCCATGCTATTTCTTCCAAACTTTCTTTTGCACTTCCTTTTTGACTTGATTTGACTTCACCTTGACAAATGATTTCCATATTTATACATAGAACTTTAGATGCTTTTGAGTCAAATATGTGGATTGGTAAGTATGGTGACTTTAGTAGATATATTTATATTTGGTGTAGTGCCTATTGTGCCATTCAACCTATTGTACCATTCAAAACCAAATCCTTTTTAGAAGGCACAATGCATTTCATAATTATGTCAAGATTTAGTAGATTAAGAGATAATGTCTTGTTTAATTTTTGGACAATATTTCAAGGTAAATTGGAGCTTAGAAGATGGGCAATGTCTCATTTTATTTTGTAGAAGAAGGTAAGGGGTTTCCTTAAGTGACACAGGGTGCTAAGGAATTAAAGGGCCCACCCTTACTGAGATGTGACAAAGTAGGGTAATGATGAGTACATAGGATGGTACATTATAAGTATCAAACTACTTTTTCAGTAAATCTAGGGAGAGTGCTTGTAAGGGATGTGGAATCACCAACTAACTATCAGGAAAAACTAGGAAAAGTAAGGTGAAGAGAGAAGGTAGAAAACAATGCAGATCACTAATTTGATTAAATAATTAATCATTTAATATATTTGCAACTATGATTAGAATTTATAGAGTTGTTTAAAAGTTCTGAATTTTGGCATTTTTCATTTGAATTCGGTCAAATTACAATTTTTTGTTATTTAAATTACATTTCTGAATATAAATAGATTCACTGTTAAGCACTCAAATTATAGAAACTTAACCACTAGATACAACAATTCTTTTAACTGAGCCAAAATATAGAAGGTTTAGACTACAACAATACCCAGCTCGCTCTTAATAGAATAGAAAGGACATAGGGTTTGGAATTTGTACAACTTTGGTTTTGCCCATCATAATATAATGATGTAACTTATGAACGTAGAGAAAAACAGCTAAGGCCACCTCCTAGGTTCTATAAAACCAATTATAAAATACCATTAGGTTTTGCGCATTATAATCAAATGTAACATCTGAATGGAGAAAAAAACCGCGAAGGCCAATTTCGAGGTTCTGTAAACCAATTATAAAATGTCATTTCCCACTTGTTATTTAATTTAGTTAGGTTCTGTGACCGCTATCATTGCGATGGAAGTTCTTGTACGGCGGTGGCGTCCTCTAAATCTACCAAATCTGCAAACATGACTGTCTCTGTTGTGATGGTTTGTTGTTGTTGAGCTTCTGCAGATTCGAACCAGCGACGATACTGTACCAAACTCAGTCCATCGATCGCGTGCCTGCGACAGTTAAAGTTTTTGCTATTCCCTGTCGCGTTCTCGACGATGAAGCCAGTGGGGTGCCACCGGTGAAACGGGAATTTCGTCTTCGGAGTTACAGTCGGGGAGGGCATTGAAAGAGTAATAATAGTTTTTTATTAAATCTGGTAGTGCAGGAGGGGCCAAATCTCAAGCATTTTGCTCAGTTTTCGATGTTTTTCTGTCCAGAGTACTGAGGTGGCCTTTGTTTAATTTCAACTCATTATCCCTTTCAGACATGATCGCCGAGACCGAAGTAACGCAGAGGCACGTCTCATTGTCCAAATGGATGTGAGCTGCTTTGGTGTCTCTGTCATAAATTGCGGATTGAAGAGCTCTCGGTCCGATGTTCTTCCGCTGCAGCAAGCTCAACAAGACTTGCACTTCAATTTTTTTTCAAAGCTATTCTCCTTATAAACTTAACTTGGGTTACCAAATTCGAATTTAAATTCTTTGCATTAAAGCAGCTTCTCGTTCTCTAAGGAATGCAGGCAGATGAAAGAAAATTATGTTGTTTTCTAAAATTGTGTGTTTCTTTTAACTATTCAGGAAGATGGGCATATGTCAGGAAGACGTGGCTGGGATGGTGGCATTTGTCATATTTTTTTATCAATTTTATCTAAAATTTGCTTAGAAATGGTTGAAATTGTAGATTTTAGTTGTTAAATCTAGATAATTTGGGTGTTTGTGGGTTTTTTACTGGTTTGGATTAGTGGTATCGAGCACTGATTCGGATTTAGGAGCGGACGGACCGAAATTAGCAGACTAAATACAATAAACACGGAGATATGAAGAACAACACAGTGAACAATATCTTCTATTGTATAAATGAAATATGATGAAACTGTAAAATTGCAGAAGTGAAACACTTGCTCGAAATGTGGCTGCTAAGAGCAGAGTGATTACAATGAGGCTCCAAAGGCCTTTTTAATATTACTCTAATATTACTCATCAATGTCAAAATCCTAGACATCCAAAAAACTAACCCTAGGAGATGAAACGCCAAAAGTTATGTGGGCCCCTATGGGTAAGTTGGTACTTCAACTTCCCGGGTCATAACTTTTGCATATGGCCTCTGTTTCAGGCGCGTGATAGCCTGTTGGAAATGTCTTTTAGAGAGCTAGACATTACGCTGTCAAACTCTGACTTCGTCTACAGTTTAACTATGACGAGCAAAAAAAACATTGTTTAGGGTCCCCAAACGGCTCTGGAAGTACATCAAGATGTGCTGACATGAAAACATACAAAATAAGCCAATTGGATTAGGCGGGAGGCCACCGGTATCTACCTAGAAGATTTGTAGGGCTTCAGACAGCCCCAGAAGTGTAGAACCCACAATTACAAAGGAGTATAGAAGAACGTGTTGAATTAAAAATTGTCAAGAGGAGCCATTTGGAATAGGTGGGTGGCCACCAATATCCACCTCGATCACTTTCCCTTAAGTAGTTTTTCATCGAAATAAAATTTTGCATTTTTGCATATAGCTTTCTTTTTGGATTGATCTTGAGTCAAAACACCATCAAGTCTTTCATTCTGTTCCTTTTGAGTTAACACCAACCATTTAAAATCAAGTGCAATTAAAAGCAATTAGAACATTTTTGTTTGATAGAAAACCAACAATAGCTTAGGATCTAGGGCCTTGGAATAGGTTTGGAGAGTTAATTCTCCAAGGCCACCAAACGAGACCAGGACAATTAATGAGCAAAAATTCATTAGTAACAAAACTGGTTCAGGGAAAGCTCGTGTCACACGTCGACTTAAGCTCTAGGTCAAGCTAAGCAAGTGGTTGAGATATCCCCTCTCCATTTTCTTGGTGGGACTACTTTGTGTATTGGGGGTTTCGAGACATGGACGTCCCTAGAGTAAATCTAGTCTCCAATGTTCTCGAAATTTTGGGTGTCAGGACTTGACCTGGTATTCCCTGCCCACACCATAGTCTTGACTGACCACTGTTTTGCTCAACCACATTTTTGTGAAGTGGTAACCTTATTGGCATGTCCTAGATAGCTACACGGGTGACTGAAATGGGGAATCCTTGTGGTACCTAAGAAAGACATTGAATCTCCGCTTCAACGAGCTAGGGAGGGTATTTTCTTGCAGGCTCTTACTTGCACCTTGGGAGGATGTTGTGTGAGAGTTATCATAACTGCTTCTGATATCTTTGCTGACGGCCTGACATCCCATATTTGGAAGACCCTTAGAACCACTGCTTTTCTTGCTTGATATCTCAGACTTCGATAGGTGTGTGCTCTATGTATTGGTTCCATAGTGATGTAGTCAATAAACTCTGATTCATTCACGAGATCTAAAGAACCATGCAAACAAATGAGAATGGAAAATAACTATATTTTATTCCTTCTCCATCCTAACTAATACAATGGAAGTTCAACCCCTTATAACTACTATCTGATACTTTCGAAAATAACTAATTTTAGAAAAACACTTAATTAAAAAAAAAAAAAAAAAACTAATTTTAGAAAAACAACTAATTTTAGGAAATGTTCGCATGACTATAAAATTGACCTATAATTCAAAGCTAACTAGAGAGACACTATTTGTCAATTCGCTTCTCTGATTAGGTGCATAAACTAAGATATTACTGATAATTATTAACTTAAAAATTCTCATAAAAACACTAAAACCCCAAATTGAAGCCTTACATGAAGGAATTTGGCCCTGAAAAAGTGTTTAAATGATGTCTGATATGAAGGATCAGATCATAAATCCCTGGATCATTCTCTTCTGGTTGAAAAGAATACAACTCCTGCAATTTATTGTCTTCAAACTATTGCCACTTAATGAGATCTAGGTTCAACAAGTCCCTCTCTATAATCCATGTACTTTCTACTGGTGCTATGCCTTCCCATTGGACCATATATTGGTTGTATTAGTCTTGCCAAGTATGAAGGGGCTTCTTTTCTAAAATATGCACAATCTTTTCCTTTTTCTTTCTCGGAATGATCTGTTTCCAATCCACCTTTGCCTCACTGTCATCACCCAGATCGTCCCCATGGAAGATATATAAGTTAGAAACATTAAACACAAAGGAAATATCAAGATCAGTTTGTAAATCGACCTTATAAGCATTGCCATTAATTTTCTTGAGAATGTTGCAAGGACCAATTTTCTTATACTTCAATTTGTGGTAGGTTCCTCTAGGAAACCGCTCTTTCCATAAATAAACCATCACCAAATCACCTTGATTGAATACCTTGTATCGTCGGTGAGCATCTTTTATAAAAAAAAATTATGTTCATTACTGGCATGCAGTTTTTGTCTCACATGTTGCTGCAATTATTGAATGTTTTCTGCAAATGCTTCGCCATCATCACTGATCCTATCCCCAACCGGTAGTTGCACCAAATCTAGGACACCAATAGGATTTCTACTTAATTTTGACTGTTTTGACTATTTTAACGGATTTAAGTTTTGATTGTTTACTTAAGTTTTTGACCCTCCTGGTCGAATTGCATCGTTAATTCCTTGAAATCCATGAGAATGGGACCCAAAGTCCTTAACTAGTTTGCACCCAACACAATGTCACAACTGCCCATGTCGATAGCAAACATATGAGATTTCAAGTGGTAGTCACCAATTTGGAGACATACATTTTCACAGTGCCCTCCACATTTCATGGAGCCGCCATTGGCAATCATGATTTGGAAATTCTTGACTGCATGGATATAGTAATGAGTTTCTTGGGAAATGTGACAATGAATAAAATTATGGGTGCTGCCACTATCAACCATAATGATGACCTTCCTATGCCTAATGTAACCAATTAGCTTGAGGGTTTGGGGATCAAGGAAACTAGTGAGATCATTTAGAGAAATGATCGGTTTTACCTTGGGAGGGTTTGAGGGAGGGGTTATGTTTGTGGTTTCAGGTGACTCGGACACAAGGGGAGTTTCAACATTCTTTTTCAAAACATCCTCCTAGATGGCCATAAAAAGCTTTTGTTCCTTACACTTGTGGCCCAGAAAATATTTGTCATCACAATTATAACAAAGGCCTTTGAGTTGGCATTCATCCATTTCATCCCTGGTCAATTTTTGTATCTTTAGTGGAGTAGAGGGAGTAGTGGGATTTACTAGTTTAGTGCGAGGAATAAAGGAGGGTTTTTGGTTTTGAGAAGATACAACTTGTTGTGCTTCTTTATCTCTTTTAGTATCCTCCACCCAACTTTGAGGCCGAGCCATGAGGCATGGGCATGAATCTCATCCTTGAGGCCACTGATAAAACATTCGTGGAAAAAGGCATCAAACATGCCCTTTATCCGAAAATCCAGGCGCTCAAAATCAGCTATAAAGTATTCCATTGTTCTGGATTGTTTTAACTTTGTCAAATGTCCTAAATGGTTGGTGTCAGTGTCAAAGCGTTCATAAAGCTCTACCATAGAGTGTGTCTAAGAAATATACCCTTGACGGGAATTTTTTCTCCATTTCCACCATTGCCAATGTTCTTTATCTAGATGGAGAACACCATATAGGAGTTTGGCCAAGTCATTTGTAATGTTGTATAAAGAGAAATGATTTTCCAACCAGTGGGATTTGCGCCACCAAATTTGGTCACATCCACCCGCGTAAGGTGTAGGGCACGCTGAAAGTGATGGGGCTGAGAATTATGGGAATAAGAGGAATTTTCAGCTTCGGTATGTGGAGGTGGGTCAGATAAAGGGTTATCTGTAGGGATATGTAGCTTGGTGTAGATCATCGAAATGACAGATTCAAGCTGGGTAGTCATGCCTTGTTTGAGTTCCTCGATTAAGGTGGCGATGGAGGACTACATGGTTGTAATGATGGCGACAACATTGGCATTGAGTTGTTTCACTTCTTGTTGGGTCTCTGTGAAATTAGATTGCAAGTTATTGAGGTGAGCTTCCAAGTCTTGGCTATGGGTATGGGCCATGATGACGAGGGAACCAAAACGGGGTGGGTGGGGTCAAACATTTTGCTGAAAAATGATATGTATGAATGTGATAAGGGTGAAGAGATAAATCCAAAGGAATAGGTCTCAAATAATGGTGCAAAAATTTCCAGACTTGTTTTTTTTTATACCTGCGGAGTTATACTCCGGTCCGAAGAATACCGCAGTGATGAAATGCCCAAATTCTTAACCAGGAAGAAATGTGTAGTGATTTGGAAAGTTGAACACAGTTGTGTGGCAATAGATCTTATCTGTTTTAATAATTTTTTTATTTTTTTTTCTTCTGTCCCCAAGGGTTAGGTATTCAAGGGTTCTATAGACAAGCGTTTTCCCTGTGCTATAGCTCTCTGATATTTGTAAAGGCTCCAGCAGTAGTACTCGACCCAATATCTCAGGGCACTAACTAAGGAGGCTAGACTGTGCCCTTAGCTGTACTACTCAACTACCCAGGTACTAGAGAGTATCTTCCTGAGTTTTGTTCTCGGTGGCACTATAGCAGTCAGGCAGTTGATCAGTTTATCTAAAGAGGACTTCAGGAAATCTAGGTCGATCCGTACACAGGTGTTGTCTGATGCGCTACCACCCGAAGGGGTACCAATAGGGGTTACAAGGGTGGCCAACAGATGTGTTCTTAAGAACCACTTGTATTTCCTGCATGTATGAATCCCTCAATTGCGGGTTTATGCACATAATGACATATCTCTGTGGCTTAAAGATGCCAGAATACGTCTCTACCTTGGAAAAAAAATTAACCCACAATTTTATGCCCAGGAAAGTGCTCTGATACCACTTGTAATATTCCAGATATAAAAAGTATGAAGAACATAAATAGAATGCTAGAAATGGCAGATGAACAACAATATAATCAGAATAACACCACAATAATACTGAAATGACAACAGAATAACACCAGGAAGAGCACTTTGAATACTGATAGCAATGTTCACGAGCATCTTCGAGGGGGCAACCTCCATTTGAGTAGAGCTTTATCACAATAATATCCATGCTAGGGTTCTCATACCCTCAATTCCTATTTATACTAAATATGTCTATCAATAGAACCATCTAGAGGAAGATCCTTCTAGAAGTGGAAGTTTCTATTAAGTCTTCTTACATTCAACTTATTCTACCTTATTGCAAGGACTTATTAATATTGACCTTTATTACATCAGAATACATTGTTCTACCTATGTGAGGGGTTAGGTCCCTAACACCCAACACAAAGTCCATGCTCAAATCTGTCCACGGGCTTGTGGGAACTAGCATGGCATATATGACCCTGTGTTATGTGAGTGTCCTTTAGCCATTTGACAAATCCTACATCATGCCACATACCTAGTTATATCATTTTTCATCTTCGTCCAGTAATACTTATCTTCAATTAAGGCTAGCGTCTTATCCTTTCCAAACTGTCTCGCCAAATCACTACCCTGAAGTTCTCTGATAATATTTTCTCTCATAGAACAAATTGGAATGCATAGTTGTTTTCCTTTGAAGAGCTAGCCATATTTAACAAAATATTCACCCTAAATAAGATCCATGTTCTCAACGACTGGATTCTTCAACTGTCACCACAATCTCCCAAAAATCGTTATCAGATTCATAGATATCCTTCAATGCAACAAACCCAATTACTTGATTTTCCATGGTTGTCAAAAGAACAGTGCACCGAATCAAAACATATGCAACTTGATTCTGTCGTCCTAATTTGTGCTTCAGGACAAAGATGTGGCCTTGTAATAAAGAGACCCATTTTGCATGTCTATTGTTCAATTTCTTTTGTATGTTTACATATTTTAATGCAATATGATCGGTAAATAACACAAACTCCTTCGGCACTAAATAACGCCTCCAATGTCGCAATGCTTACACAATTGCATAAAATTCTACATCATATGTGGAGTAGTTCTTTCTTACCTCATTCAACTTTTCACTAAAAAAATGCAATTGGTCTACCCATTTGGCTAAGTACAGCTCCAATGCCTACATGTGAAGCATCACAATCTACCTCAAACACTTTATCAAAATATGGTAATTCTAATATAGTTGCCTCAATTGCCTTCTTATTTAAAAACTTAAAAATTTCCTCAACTTCATTGGTCCACATGAATGTCTTGCCTTTGGTGCAATCTGTTATGGGTTCTACAATACTGCTAAAATTTTGAATAACGTTTTGGTAAAAGGTATCCATCCCATGAAAACTTCTTACCTTTTTTATGCTCATGGGACTAGGCCACTCCAAAATTGCTCTAACCTTCTTTGAATCCATCTTGACTCCTTTTGTTGAGATGATAAAACCCAAAAATACCAAAATTTCTTGCAGGAACCTATATTTCTTCAGGTTTGCATAAAGCTGATGTTTTCTCAACGCATCCAATATAATTTTTAAATGTTGCAAGTTATCTTCTTTGTTGATCCACGTGAATGGACAACTGATAAAACTCACTTGTGAGTTCCTCCACAATGGACAAGTTAAGTTTTTCTTCAAGTTCTGAAATCTATGAAAAAGGGTATGGGCATAGTCCAAAGGTAGAATTTCTTCTCGCAATTTATTTCCATCTTATTCTAGGTCCTAATTTTGTCTTTTCCTTTTTTTGTTTTGTCTTTCTGCACATGATCCCACTAGATCATGGCGTGACCCTTCAACTTGGTGCATGCAAATTTCACCTTCTTTTTCTCTGTCATAGGCTTCCATTAAAAAAAAAATTCCATGGCGTTCAACTAATATATTAACTCCTTTGGTTTAAGAATCCATACATATTTTGAAACTTCCATTTTTATCCCATCATTTCTCCCTTTTAGAGCCCTGAGCATCCTTTCTTCAAAATTCATGTTCTCTGATTGTTCTTATTCATGTTCTATATGTTGATCTACATCTCCTTGGTATGTCTCCTCATCAAATACTTCTCTTTGTATTATTCTTTGACTAGCCAACATGTTTGTAAGATCTACTACTTGCCTTTGGAGGTTTTGCATATCTCTACACATCTGAGAAAGGCATGTTCCTCCTCTTCCTCTCGCAACCATCTTCCTTCTTTGATACCAAATGATGTAGCCAATAAAATCTAATTCATTCATGAGATATAAAGAACCATGCAAACACACGAGAATGGAAAATAACTCTCTTTTATTCCTTCTCCGTCCTAACTATTACAATGGAAGTTAAACCCCTTATAACTATTATCTAAGATTTTTGAAAACAACTAATTGCAAAAAAACAATTAATTTTAGAAAACCAACTGATTTTAGGAAATTTTGGCATGACTCTAAAACTGACAAATAACTCAATGCTAACTAGAGAGACATTATTTTTCAACTCGCTTTTCTGATTAGGTGCATAAACTAAGACATAACTGGTAATTAAAAGATTTAAAAATTCTTGTAAAAATAGTAAAACCCTAATTTGAGGCCTTATATGAAGGAATTTAGTCTTGGAAAAGTGTTGAAAGGATGTCTGATCTGAAGGATTAGATCAACATGGAAGTGATTACTTTGAGATGCAACTCTCTTTAAAATTTCAGCCCAAATGGATAACTAAGTCAAAAGTTATGACCCTTGAAAATCCCTTCATCACATAGTTGGGCATAGGATTTATTTTTTGATTTATTTAATATTTTGTCTTATCTATCATGGCCAACTTACTTTGTGTTCATTTGAGAAGAATTGTCGAGTTTGGTCCAGAAATATCCTATCAAGATGAATGACCAATTTTCCGAGAACCGATCGCTCGTCCTCATCCTCGACCTGAGTTAGAAGGTCCCCCATTTTTTGTGCGAAATATACCCTTTCCTCGTTCTCGAAATGCCACTGGGTTATCCATACACGAATACAAATACCTTCAACCATTTTTCAGACAACAAATGATTTCAACATTTGAAGACACCAATACTACCGACGTGGAAGATCCCGTAATAGGAGATAATCCATCTAGAGCCGTAACCATAAGGGAAGGTCATCTTAACCCTCCTTCCACCTCTCCTCTACCCGAATATTTCCCGCATGTCTTAGGGAAATAATATTATCCTGATAATGACCCTTTTTTAACATTAAATACACCCATGTCGAGTGGCAACGATGCCTCTACCACTCCAATTTCTACTCCCACAGTGTCTAGTATGCCAAGTGACATCCTAGTAAATTCACTCGTGCCATCAACTAGTGGACATGACAATCCACTGATATCATCACTTAGTGGAGTAGGAAACCCACCTTTATCAGCATTGGGTGGAGTTGAAACCCCACCACTATTATCATCCACCGAAGCAAGAAATCCACTTGTTACACCACCTCAAGCACCATTTTCTCTTTGGAGCCAGCACGTAGTCCATCCAGTTTCATCCAATGCCTAGCCTAGTGTTTGTCAAAACCATGCCTTTGGTTCACAATCCAACATAGGACAAAGATCCGTGGCTAATCCGAGGAGTGGTTTTGTATTTTCTTCCAATAACCCACCCACTAGCCAAAACGCAAATAGTACTAGCTTCCCATTTCGATGGAATTGGAATAGTGGAATTAGTGCAAATCAACTTGGTGAAAATTCCTTCTTGGGGGGTAGTAATGTCCCTTGGGTTACTCCCTTCCCTGGGGGCCACAACATCCCTTGGGGTACTCCCAATGCCCGGGGAAACAATACCCATAGAATCCCTCCTTTCCTTGGAAGCAACAATCCCCTTGTTACAGGAAAATCACCACTACCTTGGAGCAGTAATTCCCCTAGTAACGTACCCCTTCTGGGGAACATTAACATCCCTTGAAATGATCCTTTACCGATGGGAATCAATCCCATAAATAATCCCCAACAAGGGGGTGCTTATATGCTAATGGTAAATCCTTACTAGGGAGACGGTTATATACCTATAGGAAATCTGTATCAAGGGGGTTATTTTCCTACCTTTAGTCAGTATATGGGAGGGCCATACAATCATTTTGGTATCAAAATGCCATTACCTTTAGACCAGAATCCACTCGCGAACACTTAGTTTCCATTTTTGGCTACTCTATAACTGCCTGATTTATCTAGAGTCACAAACGATCCCATAGTGCACAATCCCACTTGGCCGACTGTTCCAATCAAAATTCCATCAAACATTCCAAAATTTGATGGCAAGATAGGAGAACATCCCACCACACACATTACGACTTATCATTTGTGGTGCATCTCCAACTCTTTGTTGGATGAAAAAATTCGTTTACGTATTTTCCCTCTCACCTTAACTAAAAATTCCTCAAAGTGGTTCATTGAGATACCAACTACTTCATTTAACAACTTTAACGCTTTGGAAATGGAGTTTTTGACCCATTTCCAATTACCCATCCGATACGAAACAAGGATAGAGATTCTGACCTCATTACATCAGAACACTACCACACATATCTATGACCACATTCATGAGTGGAGGTGGTGAGGAAGACTCATTAAATCCCCAATCCATGATAAACTCTTGGCTAATTGTTTTACAAAATCATTATTTTCTCCCATCGCTAAATATGTTTCCATGTCTGAATCTATAACTGAGGAGTAGGCTATTCGTTGTGCCCAACACTTAGATTTGATTTATTCATAGTCAGGTACACTATATGACCTCATTCCTCGTGCTCCTTGACCATCGAATGACACTCCTCGACCGACGCCTGGACCCCATGCCAATGGTGTGGTTGGTCCTGTCTATTCCACCATAGTTGGCCAGTTGACTGGGAAATTTAGTCAAATGATCATAGCTAGCAATCCCACCTCTTCTGCGCCCACAACCAATTTGACTCCATCCCCTGCTTAGACCTCTGAGGTGAACATGTTGTAGTCCACTTCACCAAATAAACCTCAATAATATTGAGAGAAGAAGAAAAATAATAAAAAGAAGAAAAAGAAGAATTCTTCTGAATAGACGGGCCAACAAACCCAAGACCCTAATGTTGGGGGAAAAAGAAAAAGAAAGGTAAAATATCCTTGTATGGTGTGTACAGAAGACCAATTTACCAAATAATTCCCTCGCCTTTTCGAGGTCCATCAATATCTCAAGTGAGGGGGATATCCTTCCCAATCGATGATATTAACCAATCCTCCCCCCCCCCCAACAATAACAAATGGTTTCACAACTTCCTGCACCTCCAACCGGAGGAAATGCAGGGTCCTCAACTACAAATATTATGATGGTTAAATATACGATGGTATTATCCACCAGAGCGAATAACTATGACACTCTTGAAGGGGAACATTCATCTAAGGATCCTCCACCGACTTCACCACCTAATGGCCCTCTCACATTAGAGAAACCAACTTTCAAACTTGCAATATTCCCTCCAAAAGAGGTACTTCGATGAACTACCCATAATCTGAATGCCCAAGCAACTCAACATTACAATATAGTGGAAGATCTCGCCTAAGAACCATGCGCCATGTCATCACTCAAAGTATTGCAGAGTTGTCCTTCACAACAAAAATCCTTATTATCAACCATAGGTGGAATCGACCCTTCAGACTCAAAGATTGTTTCCTTTGACATAGAACAGAGTAAGCCGCATTTGTCACACCAACTAGCATTTGAAATCATAGTTCGTTATCTTAAAAGGAATATATTTTGTATGGTGATCGGCGAAGGAGAAACTAATTTCATTATGTCTTTGTCATGTTGGAAAGCCCTTGGTTCTCCTTAGCTCACTACATCTCAAACCATCTTAAAATATTTTGATGGACACTTTTTCAAACCCCATGTAATTATCACCTCTTTATCCATTTATCTAAGGGGAAAAATTGTCTCTGTATAAGTCGGAGTGGTTGATGCCACACTCGACTATAATTTACTCTTGGGTCACACTTGGTTCTATGCAATGAAATTTGTTGCATCCACTATATTTTGCATTATATGTTTTCCCCATTACGGAAATATAATCACCATCGACCAACTCGATTATTGTGTTGGATCATGTTGTCATTGATGCCAAAGGATTGATGTCAAAGGAACAATGTCTTGTCATAGTATATTGACCTTCATGTCAATGGATTGATGTCAAGAGGAGTCATAGTCGTATTCATAGATTAAGATGGATCAATGAGTTGTATTTGGATTAATGTAAAGATGACTCATTATTTTCTTGTCATGGTTGTACAAATGGATGAACTCCAAAGTGGTCCCCGTATGGTGAAATCCCTCACAGGAACACTCTTTGCGGTGAACTCCAAACGTCATGGTTGTACAAATGGATGAAATCCAAAGTGGTCCCCTTATGTTGAAATCCCTCACGGGAATACACTTTGCAGTGAACTCCAAAGTGGTCCCCTTATGTTGAAATCCCTCACGGGAAGACGCTTTGTGGTTGAGTTATCCTAGAAGTATGGTCAAAGAATCCATTCTTAATTATGGAATAATGAGATGAAGATCAATGAATTTGTCAGTAAAACTATCCTAGATGGATAGTTCTTGTCAAGCCATTTCCGATGGTATGTGGAACGTCACATAACTCCTCACGGTTTGTGAGTTATGGCCTTACGAAGTTGAAGGACCCTCATATGTTGGCTTGAAGCCCCAAAAGGTCAAAGAAGTCAAATTTATTGCAAAGAAGAAATTATTTAAATAATAAA
>ML782842.1:1257161-1279016 GCA_009831015.1 Picea engelmannii
GCAGGAACCTATATTTCTTCAGGTTTGCATAAAGCTGATGTTTTCTCAACGCATCCAATATAATTTTTAAATGTTGCAAGTTATCTTCTTTGTTGATCCACGTGAATGGACAACTGATAAAACTCACTTGTGAGTTCCTCCACAATGGACAAGTTAAGTTTTTCTTCAAGTTCTGAAATCTATGAAAAAGGGTATGGGCATAGTCCAAAGGTAGAATTTCTTCTCGCAATTTATTTCCATCTTATTCTAGGTCCTAATTTTGTCTTTTCCTTTTTTTGTTTTGTCTTTCTGCACATGATCCCACTAGATCATGGCGTGACCCTTCAACTTGGTGCATGCAAATTTCACCTTCTTTTTCTCTGTCATAGGCTTCCATTAAAAAAAAAATTCCATGGCGTTCAACTAATATATTAACTCCTTTGGTTTAAGAATCCATACATATTTTGAAACTTCCATTTTTATCCCATCATTTCTCCCTTTTAGAGCCCTGAGCATCCTTTCTTCAAAATTCATGTTCTCTGATTGTTCTTATTCATGTTCTATATGTTGATCTACATCTCCTTGGTATGTCTCCTCATCAAATACTTCTCTTTGTATTATTCTTTGACTAGCCAACATGTTTGTAAGATCTACTACTTGCCTTTGGAGGTTTTGCATATCTCTACACATCTGAGAAAGGCATGTTCCTCCTCTTCCTCTCGCAACCATCTTCCTTCTTTGATACCAAATGATGTAGCCAATAAAATCTAATTCATTCATGAGATATAAAGAACCATGCAAACACACGAGAATGGAAAATAACTCTCTTTTATTCCTTCTCCGTCCTAACTATTACAATGGAAGTTAAACCCCTTATAACTATTATCTAAGATTTTTGAAAACAACTAATTGCAAAAAAACAATTAATTTTAGAAAACCAACTGATTTTAGGAAATTTTGGCATGACTCTAAAACTGACAAATAACTCAATGCTAACTAGAGAGACATTATTTTTCAACTCGCTTTTCTGATTAGGTGCATAAACTAAGACATAACTGGTAATTAAAAGATTTAAAAATTCTTGTAAAAATAGTAAAACCCTAATTTGAGGCCTTATATGAAGGAATTTAGTCTTGGAAAAGTGTTGAAAGGATGTCTGATCTGAAGGATTAGATCAACATGGAAGTGATTACTTTGAGATGCAACTCTCTTTAAAATTTCAGCCCAAATGGATAACTAAGTCAAAAGTTATGACCCTTGAAAATCCCTTCATCACATAGTTGGGCATAGGATTTATTTTTTGATTTATTTAATATTTTGTCTTATCTATCATGGCCAACTTACTTTGTGTTCATTTGAGAAGAATTGTCGAGTTTGGTCCAGAAATATCCTATCAAGATGAATGACCAATTTTCCGAGAACCGATCGCTCGTCCTCATCCTCGACCTGAGTTAGAAGGTCCCCCATTTTTTGTGCGAAATATACCCTTTCCTCGTTCTCGAAATGCCACTGG
Source organism: Picea engelmannii (assembly GCA_009831015.1). Classification (NCBI taxonomy): domain Eukaryota; kingdom Viridiplantae; phylum Streptophyta; class Pinopsida; order Pinales; family Pinaceae; genus Picea; species Picea engelmannii. Next base: position 1,258,654 of record ML782842.1, read on the forward strand.
GTTATCCATACACGAATACAAATACCTTCAACCATTTTTCAGACAACAAATGATTTCAACATTTGAAGACACCAATACTACCGACGTGGAAGATCCCGTAATAGGAGATAATCCATCTAGAGCCGTAACCATAAGGGAAGGTCATCTTAACCCTCCTTCCACCTCTCCTCTACCCGAATATTTCCCGCATGTCTTAGGGAAATAATATTATCCTGATAATGACCCTTTTTTAACATTAAATACACCCATGTCGAGTGGCAACGATGCCTCTACCACTCCAATTTCTACTCCCACAGTGTCTAGTATGCCAAGTGACATCCTAGTAAATTCACTCGTGCCATCAACTAGTGGACATGACAATCCACTGATATCATCACTTAGTGGAGTAGGAAACCCACCTTTATCAGCATTGGGTGGAGTTGGAACCCCACCACTATTATCATCCACCGAAGCAAGAAATCCACTTGTTACACCACCTCAAGCACCATTTTCTCTTTGGAGCCAGCACGTAGTCCATCCAGTTTCATCCAATGCCTAGCCTAGTGTTTGTCAAAACCATGCCTTTGGTTCACAATCCAACATAGGACAAAGATCCGTGGCTAATCCGAGGAGTGGTTTTGTATTTTCTTCCAATAACCCACCCACTAGCCAAAACGCAAATAGTACTAGCTTCCCATTTCGATGGAATTGGAATAGTGGAATTAGTGCAAATCAACTTGGTGAAAATTCCTTCTTGGGGGGTAGTAATGTCCCTTGGGTTACTCCCTTCCCTGGGGGCCACAACATCCCTTGGGGTACTCCCAATGCCCGGGGAAACAATACCCATAGAATCCCTCCTTTCCTTGGAAGCAACAATCCCCTTGTTACAGGAAAATCACCACTACCTTGGAGCAGTAATTCCCCTAGTAACGTACCCCTTCTGGGGAACATTAACATCCCTTGAAATGATCCTTTACCGATGGGAATCAATCCCATAAATAATCCCCAACAAGGGGGTGCTTATATGCTAATGGTAAATCCTTACTAGGGAGACGGTTATATACCTATAGGAAATCTGTATCAAGGGGGTTATTTTCCTACCTTTAGTCAGTATATGGGAGGGCCATACAATCATTTTGGTATCAAAATGCCATTACCTTTAGACCAGAATCCACTCGCGAACACTTAGTTTCCATTTTTGGCTACTCTATAACTGCCTGATTTATCTAGAGTCACAAACGATCCCATAGTGCACAATCCCACTTGGCCGACTGTTCCAATCAAAATTCCATCAAACATTCCAAAATTTGATGGCAAGATAGGAGAACATCCCACCACACACATTACGACTTATCATTTGTGGTGCATCTCCAACTCTTTGTTGGATGAAAAAATTCGTTTACGTATTTTCCCTCTCACCTTAACTAAAAATTCCTCAAAGTGGTTCATTGAGATACCAACTACTTCATTTAACAACTTTAACGCTTTGGAAATGGAGTTTTTGACCCATTTCCAATTACCCATCCGATACGAAACAAGGATAGAGATTCTGACCTCATTACATCAGAACACTACCACACATATCTATGACCACATTCATGAGTGGAGGTGGTGAGGAAGACTCATTAAATCCCCAATCCATGATAAACTCTTGGCTAATTGTTTTACAAAATCATTATTTTCTCCCATCGCTAAATATGTTTCCATGTCTGAATCTATAACTGAGGAGTAGGCTATTCGTTGTGCCCAACACTTAGATTTGATTTATTCATAGTCAGGTACACTATATGACCTCATTCCTCGTGCTCCTTGACCATCGAATGACACTCCTCGACCGACGCCTGGACCCCATGCCAATGGTGTGGTTGGTCCTGTCTATTCCACCATAGTTGGCCAGTTGACTGGGAAATTTAGTCAAATGATCATAGCTAGCAATCCCACCTCTTCTGCGCCCACAACCAATTTGACTCCATCCCCTGCTTAGACCTCTGAGGTGAACATGTTGTAGTCCACTTCACCAAATAAACCTCAATAATATTGAGAGAAGAAGAAAAATAATAAAAAGAAGAAAAAGAAGAATTCTTCTGAATAGACGGGCCAACAAACCCAAGACCCTAATGTTGGGGGAAAAAGAAAAAGAAAGGTAAAATATCCTTGTATGGTGTGTACAGAAGACCAATTTACCAAATAATTCCCTCGCCTTTTCGAGGTCCATCAATATCTCAAGTGAGGGGGATATCCTTCCCAATCGATGATATTAACCAATCCTCCCCCCCCCCCAACAATAACAAATGGTTTCACAACTTCCTGCACCTCCAACCGGAGGAAATGCAGGGTCCTCAACTACAAATATTATGATGGTTAAATATACGATGGTATTATCCACCAGAGCGAATAACTATGACACTCTTGAAGGGGAACATTCATCTAAGGATCCTCCACCGACTTCACCACCTAATGGCCCTCTCACATTAGAGAAACCAACTTTCAAACTTGCAATATTCCCTCCAAAAGAGGTACTTCGATGAACTACCCATAATCTGAATGCCCAAGCAACTCAACATTACAATATAGTGGAAGATCTCGCCTAAGAACCATGCGCCATGTCATCACTCAAAGTATTGCAGAGTTGTCCTTCACAACAAAAATCCTTATTATCAACCATAGGTGGAATCGACCCTTCAGACTCAAAGATTGTTTCCTTTGACATAGAACAGAGTAAGCCGCATTTGTCACACCAACTAGCATTTGAAATCATAGTTCGTTATCTTAAAAGGAATATATTTTGTATGGTGATCGGCGAAGGAGAAACTAATTTCATTATGTCTTTGTCATGTTGGAAAGCCCTTGGTTCTCCTTAGCTCACTACATCTCAAACCATCTTAAAATATTTTGATGGACACTTTTTCAAACCCCATGTAATTATCACCTCTTTATCCATTTATCTAAGGGGAAAAATTGTCTCTGTATAAGTCGGAGTGGTTGATGCCACACTCGACTATAATTTACTCTTGGGTCACACTTGGTTCTATGCAATGAAATTTGTTGCATCCACTATATTTTGCATTATATGTTTTCCCCATTACGGAAATATAATCACCATCGACCAACTCGATTATTGTGTTGGATCATGTTGTCATTGATGCCAAAGGATTGATGTCAAAGGAACAATGTCTTGTCATAGTATATTGACCTTCATGTCAATGGATTGATGTCAAGAGGAGTCATAGTCGTATTCATAGATTAAGATGGATCAATGAGTTGTATTTGGATTAATGTAAAGATGACTCATTATTTTCTTGTCATGGTTGTACAAATGGATGAACTCCAAAGTGGTCCCCGTATGGTGAAATCCCTCACAGGAACACTCTTTGCGGTGAACTCCAAACGTCATGGTTGTACAAATGGATGAAATCCAAAGTGGTCCCCTTATGTTGAAATCCCTCACGGGAATACACTTTGCAGTGAACTCCAAAGTGGTCCCCTTATGTTGAAATCCCTCACGGGAAGACGCTTTGTGGTTGAGTTATCCTAGAAGTATGGTCAAAGAATCCATTCTTAATTATGGAATAATGAGATGAAGATCAATGAATTTGTCAGTAAAACTATCCTAGATGGATAGTTCTTGTCAAGCCATTTCCGATGGTATGTGGAACGTCACATAACTCCTCACGGTTTGTGAGTTATGGCCTTACGAAGTTGAAGGACCCTCATATGTTGGCTTGAAGCCCCAAAAGGTCAAAGAAGTCAAATTTATTGCAAAGAAGAAATTATTTAAATAATAAAGTGAAGTGACAAAGTCAAAAAGGATTATTTAAATAATAAAGTGAAGTGACAAAATCAAAGAGGACTATTTAAATAATAAAGTGAAGTGATGTTATAGCAAGATTTGCCTCACCATTTCTATCTTGCACAGAGGACCTTTTTCCATTTCCCTATGTAGACTTTTCATCCCTTTTTTGATGAATCTAGAGATAAAAATATACATTTTTCCACATATACGCTCCCCAACTACTATGCAAGATGCGTATACGCTTGCTGCTCCATTGCAGCTCGCGTATATCAGTATTTGTGCCAGAAAATATAAAATGAGGCCGAGTTTTCATGTCATGACAAAAGATCTATGATCCTTGGCCTTCCATATACTGGAAACATTCCGACTCGGCCCTTCAATTGCATTCTGGAGGCTATAAGAGAACAATTTCGAACTATGGAAAAGAAGGAGAAAACATTCAAATTTTAGAGCAAAGTTACTCTCGAGAAATTACTTCATATTGAGTCTACATCCCTTTGTCCCTCAAGTCTGAACACAGTGTTCAGCCCCCAAGCTCTTCCCTTATTATTGAGAGGACCTCTTTGCCTCTTTATCATGATCTTGCCTTTGGTGGAGGATTGAAGTGGTGGGGACCCAGTTGGAAGGAACTTGGTTTTTTGGTTTCGAACTGTGCCGACACGAAAGTCTGTAACGTTGACACTTCTGCTGATCAATTATTAATAGAAATACTCCTTTCCCGTCCTATTGGTATCTTGCAAATATATGATTATTATACATGGGCGTGTTTTTAATGTTTATTAATGGATTATGCTATCTGATGTGTTAAAACCTTTTGTATCATCACTATATACTTTCTTTGCTTGTTTGTTGAGAACTTCTCGTAGGTATAAAGCTTTGGGTCAAAGTGCTCAATGGTGGAACATCATCAAACGTTGGATCGAGGTAGGCCTCTTTCTTATATTGTACATTAGTTTATAAAGCATATGTTGGAATTGAGTCAATTTTTGCAGTCATACATGTCTGTTGTGGTTTACCCTTGGCCATAGAGAGCTTTTCCCTTGTAACAGAAATGACAACTCCACTGGGGAGAAATCTTCCTTCTAAGGGTTGATGTGCTTTTTCTTCTTACATTGCTCTTTTTCCTTTGTGTTTCTTGGCGTATCACTACTTGACAGATCATGTTCATTCTGAGTCTGAGTTTTCAACCTTATACCCTTGTCTGGCCTTGTTTTAAAGCATATACTCCCCTTTTGTCCTGACAGTCATATATACACTCTTGTCGTCTCACTGCAAGAGGTGTATATATTCTTTTTTCTCCTGAACAATGGCGTATACCACTTCCCCTTTCTTGTTTGCTTGGTTGAGTGATTGTTGGGTAGGATTTAAATATTGTTGAGCCTTCTTAGGTCTCTGTAGTGCCTGTACTTGAGATTATCTGGGATGACAGGAAGCTTGTTTGGAGTTTAATTTTTGGGCATAGTCTTTCTCTTTGTTTTCTATTTTTAATTCGTCCTTGGTTTCTGGGATGTTCACTTGGTTTCCTGGTATTCTGCTTGAGTTACTGCTTTTATACACTATAGAATTCATCTGTCAAGTTGCTTATCAGTCCATGCATTTTCTTTTTAGAATATTGAAAATACAAAAAACAAATAGGAAATTTGCATTGGTTGGCATTTTTGTCTTTGAATTTTCCATTAGCTTAGCACATTTAGTGAAAGATCATATTTTACTTCTGAATTGCAGATTTGAAATTGAAGACTGCATTGTTTTTATTAACATATCATTCATTGAAAAGTTAAAGACAGACTTTGCGTTATATCCATATTTATTTTATGGCAGAGTCATAACACCATGAGTTTCACCTCCATACCTTTTTGAGTAACCACGACCAATAAAATTTACGCTTTAAACTTAAATTGATTAGTCACAATTTTATTTTTAGGGTGCACAAACTAGCTTAGGATTTAGTGCCTTGGAATAGGATTTTGTGAGTAAACTTCTCTAAGGCAATTAAATCAACATATGTGTTTAAGACAGGGAGTTGAGAAGTCCATTGTATAATTGGTAATATCAGGAGGCTCCGCTAACATCAGAGTTAATCACGAGGTCACATGAAGTTAGTTGAAGGGATAACCCCTGGATACTCACCTAGCGTCAAAGATATTTCTATGGATTTATTCATATTTGGGATCTTGCTAGTGCCCATACCTCTGTCAGAGGCAGTGCTTTCAAGTTTTTGGGCTTTGCTACCCTACCCATACGGTGATCCAGACTTATGGTTGCTCGCCCGTGCATTGGTTATACAGTGGTTTATTAGTTGCTTGAATTAGGTATCTCATAGGTTACTTGCAGGGGTTATTCTACTTGAACCCTGAGTCAGATAAGGGTCAGACAACACACATCCTTTATGGAGGATTACCTCTCCGGGGGGATCTGACCGACTGGTTGTTAAGCCCATGAGGGCCCTTATAATTGATTTTGTTACCTCCAAACTTTGGCAAGGAGTTTCAGGTCCCTCTTGGACGAGACATACCTTCTTTAGCGAGGGAGGCCACTCAGCCACTTTAGCCCGTTTGCATGCATATTGGTCATTTGACTTTTTGGTATGGTATTTGACTACTAGTTGGCCATATGATATATTTCTATTTGTGGATGAGTCATAAGTCGTCATGGAGTCAGACGAGCTTCCTCGCAGGTCCCTTCAGTTGTTACACTTACCACCAGTTTTCGAGTCCTTTCCTTCTAAAAGGCGTAGAGTTATTAGTAGTGGTACACACACATCCACTTTTCAGACTTGTGATCCTGCAAGGATAAGTACCGAGTCTAGTCTTTAGAACATTGGGAGTTCCTCGACTCCCAATCCCACTATAATTCATGCCACTCCTTCGACACCTGCAACCGCTATTGTTACAGTGTCGAAGGCTTACACCGGTACTATGGCTCGGCTTGTAGTTAATGCTTCATCTCTTGCCTCGAACCCTTTTGGAGGTTTTGGCCACTCGCCGAGTTACAATGTCCATACCATCCCCATGGATTTTAGTCCATTTTCTTATGGTATACCTAACTTCACCTCACAGTTTTCAACTGCCATCCCAACTGCCGGCCATAACGCTAGCCTTGTACTTGGGGGCACTACACCTCCTTACAATCCTTCCCTGTTTGGTGGTTCTCATATTACCCAAGAAAATCCTAATGTAGGGAGTGTCCCTATTCTTAACCCCGGGTCTAATCCTTCTACGGCTGGATGGAACAACCTAGCTAGCGGACAAGTTCCTCCCTATATTCCTATCCCCTCAGTGTCGATTCCGACCAATACTTTTGGCATGACGAATTCACTTCAATCCTCCGGATTCCCACCTAGAGGAGGTCAGTATTACACTTTGGGCACCCCCCAACCTGGATCTAATCCAGTTGGGGGCAGTTTTAACAACCCCCATCTTGGATCTAATCGAAATGGGGGCAATTTTCATAACCCTTATCAGGACACTCCTGCTGGAATGATGCCCAGCCCATCTTTTACGAATCATCCTGGAGGAGGGTCTTATAATTCCGGACAAGGTTTTGGTCCTCACCAAGACCCTGGTGATCATGTCACTACTTTTCACCTTTGGTGCTCATCGAATTCTCTGAACCATGATTCTATTAGGTTACGATTTTTTCAGTGCACTCTCATTGGGGTGGCGTCACATTGGTACATTGAGCTACTTAGGGGGACATATGGGTCATTCCATCATTTGGTGCTAGCCTTTCTCAATCACTTTCAACTACCCATTCGTTATGATGCTGGCCTTGAAATTTTGTCAACTTTACGCCAGAATACTGACACTCACATCTCAGACCATATCCAGGAATGGCGTAGACGAAGGCAGTTGGTTAAGACTCATATACCCCCAACCTTTCTTCTAGAATGGTTCCTAAAGTCTTTACATGCTCCTATTTCAAAGGACGTTGCTACTTCCAGGGTATTCAGTGAGGAAGAAACTATCCTTAGAGCCCAACAATTTAATTTGATATATGCTCAGTCTTGGATGTTATACCACCTTCTTCCAGACGTACCACGAACAAATCATGATCCTAAACAAACTCCCAGACCTCATGTCGATGGCATTGTAGGATCCGCCAATGTAAAATCCATAGACTTGGCAACGAATTTTGCTGGAGGGCCAGCCTTGTCTGGATCCTACAAAACCACCCAATAGACGGATGTACATTCCGTGCAATCATCAAAGAACCCAAATGGTGACCAACAACCAAATGGGAGTAAAAGGAAAGGACGAAATAATTGTAAGTGTGGGAAGAATAATAATAATAAACCCAAGGAAAAAGATAATAATGGGAAACAAAATGATAATGTTGGAGAGGGCAGGAAAGAGAAGCGTAAGCTGAATTTTCCTTGTAAACTTTGTACCGATGACCACCTTACCCACTTGTGCCCCAAACTTGTGGAGCCTGCGAGGCTTTTAAATCTACCATCTGTTGTGCTGAAGAATCCATTCCCACACAACCAGAACTTAGCCTTGAGTTCTTCGAGCACTGGAAATGTGCCTGGTGGAAGTCAAAACCCACCGTCGCAAGATGTAAATCGTGTTTTCATCAATATGGTTGACGCACAAATTGATATAGCCACCCACTCTCGAGATTATAGCTCTTGAATAAAGATTATAGCTTATTGAATAAAGATTATAGCCTATTGAATAAAGACACCCCTTTTATTTAGGATGAGCGAGCCCAGGAGTCTTTCGACGCCTTGAATAAGGCCTTGGTATAGGCTAATCTGTTGAAATCTTCTGATTACATTAGAGATTACTTGTTATATATTGTCGTGTCCGAAGAGACGATTGGTATGGTTCTAGTTCAGGAGGATGATGAGCTCCATGAGCACGTCATCTACTATCTCATTCGAAATTTAGTCGGTCCTGAACTTAATTAATCTCACGTTGAAAATCTAGCTTTGGATATCATTCACACAATCCAACGTTTACGACACTATATATTGCTTTGAAAAAATACTGTAGTCTTTGATGTTAATCCATTTCAATACATCCTCACTAGGCATATCACAGGCGGGAAATATAATAAATGGATTGTCATCTTGCAAGAATTTGATCTCGACTTTGCTTCAGCCAAGGCCAAGAAGTCACTAGTTTTTGCAGAGTTAATATCCGATTTCCCACAATTAGACGAGGACGTTATCCATGTCGATTCATTTGCAGATGAACACATTTTCCTTGTCTCATCATCTAACCCCTGGTATGGAGACATTGTTTTATTTCTTCAAACCTTGAAGTTCACTCAGCATCTCTCACGAGATGATCGACGATGAGTTAGATACCAAGCCAAGAAGTATACTATCGTCGGCGACACTTTGTATCGCCAAGGAATAGATAGTATCTTATGTCGTTGCTTAAATCACAATGAAGTCAAGTTAGTCCTAAATGACTGCCACAAAGGGGCTTGTGGTGGTCACCTATCCAGGCTTGCGAGAGCCCAAAAAATCCTGCGAGCCAGTTACTTCTAGCCCACCATCTTTAAAGATTGCATTGAAGCGATTAAAAAGTGTCACCCCTGCCAGGTGTTCACTCAAAAAATGCACTCACATCCAACCCCTCTTCACCCAGTCATTACCGTCGGTCCCTTCACCAAGTGGGTGGTAGATTTCATCGATTGCAACCCAACTTCGGCTGGGGGGCATGAACACATCATCATGGCTGTCAACTATTTTACCAAATGGGCCGAAGCCATGCCTATTGTAAAATCTGATGGGAAGACTGCAACCTTCTTCATGTTCAACCAAATTATAGCTCGGCTCGGTATCCCGAGTGAGATTGTCATTGATCATGGCAGTCACTTTCAGAATGAAATGATGGTAGAACTAGAGTCCAATCTAGGGTTTAAATATGGTCACTCATCTCCTTATTACCCCTAGGAGAATTGACAAGTAGACGTCGTCAACAAGTCTCTCAAGACCATTTTGCAAAAAATTGTCAGTTGGAGTAATTCCAATTGGCACATCATGTTGTATCCCGTGCTTTGGGCATACCGAACCTCGGTTAAGACTACCACTGATTTTTCCCCTTTTCAGTTAGTGCACGGTGTGGAGTCGATACTTCTCGTTGAATGTGAAATCCCTTCTCTCAAATTGGTAGTCGAGCTCCTACTTGACACTTAAGATTTAGAGTGACACCTGGTGCACCTAGAGAGTCTTGACGAGCAACGTCGAGGCACCTTTGTGGCTATCGAGTCAAACAAAAAATGTGTCAAGGTTCAATACGACAAGTCTGTCTGTCCTCGGTTGTATACTGAGGGTGACTTGGTCCTTTTGTATGACCAAGCCAAAGAACCACTAGGGGCAGGCAAGTTTAAACCCATGTGGCATGGTCCTTATATCGTGTGACATGTTCTAGAAAAAGAAGCCTATGAATTGGAATATTGCGAAGGGAAGAAATTGGTCGAGCCCAGAAATGGGATCTACTTGAAAAAGTATTACGCTTGAGCCCTTGGCTTGAGAGAAACCCTTTGTATACTAATGTAAATTTAGTGTGTATACATCTTTTTTCCTTTTTTCTTTTTCTTCTTATCGAGTTTTCCCTTTTGGTTGGTAGATGTCAACGGAGTCTTCGGTCTACCTAGGATTCGTAGACTGAGCTAGTTGTCATACATGGAACTTGGCTTCCTTCGCTTGAGTGACTTACTCACGCGAGTGTCTACTAGTGTCTTTAGGTGGCGTATGCTGAGGGCCATCCACAAACAATGTGGCTGAATATAGCGTCGTCATAGAACTTTTGCGCAATACTATCTCACATGGTATTCGCTCTCTAGAGGTTCACCTGAATTCTCAGTTAATCGTATGTCAGTTGAGCGATTGTTACTGTGTGCATGATCCGACGTTACTCCGTCGATTCCTACGTGTACGTCTTTTAGAACGACAATTTGATTTTATTACATACTTCCACATTCCTAGAAATTCTAATCATGTATCTGATGCCTACGCTAATTATGTTTTAGATTGGCATTTGTCACATTAATAAAGTAAAGAAGAACATTAAATCAATGTACACATTGTAAGATATGAGTAAAGCCAAAGATCCCTCTTTATATATTTCCAAAAAATATGGTGTTTATATTACATAATTGGGGCTAAAACCCTCAAAATACATATACAATTGATATACATGTTCCATGACATCTATGCCTGTGGCATTGAATGTGTATCATGATAGAAAACCATGGCATTTGTGAGACGTCGGAAGAGTCGTACCCATGCTCTAGGTACACCGACAACCTGTCGCTACATGGCTTCAGGTAGATCCTCCACCTGAACCATAGGAATCCTTTGTGTCAGACGAGACAGGTTACCATGCAAGTTCTGTAGCACTCTCTCTGCTTCTCCTCCCACTGCCTCATCTCCCCGGTGCCTTTGCATATGTCTTAGGAATCCTTCTGGCCATTGCAGACCCACATCTGCAATCACACATGTATCGAATTAATAACACCATCCAAAAATATTTTTTGTCCTCTTTAATACAAAAATACAAAAAAAATGAAATATATAAAATGTTTTACCTATGGCACCATAGGAAGCTCCTAGTGGAAGCGACATATCAGGATCCCCTCTGAAATTGATTCCCGCATAGGGATAGTCGTCTAGAGCTGTGATTTGTCTGCGCCACCAGAAGAAAAAGTCATCATTGTAGGGTGTCGCCACCCTACCTCCCCCCTGTCGTTTCATGACCTCGATCCATCGCGCCATAGTTGGATCATGGGGTCCTCTAGGAATGATCTCCACTCTAGGTCCTAGGCCTGGGACTCGCTCGAAAAAGAAGCTGCAAAGGATAGAGGCAAACCCGAAGTTTTGTTTCCCCCCCTGCTTGCACTCTGTCAACTGACCTTTCATGTTGGTCAGTAGTGAGGTACACCAGTCATAGACGATGGGTCTAGCACACTCCAGTGCATAAAACATAAGTAGTCTCGATGCTTGATGCAACGAGGCCAATCCTATGATCCTGGTAAGCATGAGCATAATAATCTTTAGGCTGAGGTTACCTATAGCCCAGAAATGGATTTGACTTCCCACCATGGGAGTCACTGCAACACAGTGAGCCTCGATGTACTCTTCGACCTTTAGCCCACTCCCTACCATGCGAGACTTGAGGTCCACAACCTCTTCTCGGTGTGAAAGTTCAGTCAAGAAGTAGATGTCCTCTACTTCGATCCTTAATGGTTGTCCATCAAGGATAAATCTCTCGCTATCAGGATCCCAATAGCCCACCAACATTTGAAACAACCTCACTTGGGCCCTCATTCCTTTGAGAGATCAAAACTTGTATAAAACACATCTTTTTAAAGAGGCTTGAGCCACCAGATCTTGATCCACTGCTGCATCTACCTCCTCATTCTTTCGCTCTCTCCATTCCAACACCATCCTGCAAAAAACCAAATCATTTTTGAGTTAGAAACATCTTTTTTTTCCATTTGTGCACGTATATCTGACTTATTTACAAACAGTCGTGGGTAGGGCATGCTATACTTCCCATGTAGTTCACACAGGGGCATATAACTAGTCATATATGTGACCTATGAAGGGAAACCTGCGTATACCGAAAAACCCAATTTGTGCCCTTAAAAACTAACAAAATAGAACCTAACTCAAAATTGTAAACCACTGAAATTGAAGAGGATGGGATGAAGAGTTACCTGGTCCAAACGGTGTGTGATTCCATTGCCTATTTCTCCCGCGATCACCATTTGAATTCTGGAGGTGTTTTAGTCCAAATTGCAATATTTGGGTAAAAATGAAAATGATACAGTAAATTTTGATTTTATTACTATTTATAAGCCATTTTTACCCACTCGATATAGTTTTATGCTATTGTTTTTCCTAATGGACTAATTCAAAAATGGTTTTAAGCTGGTTTTTGTAGTTTCGACTCAATTTTTCTTTTGGATTTCAATGTCATGGTTGGTCGTTTGTGTCCTTAGGAAGGTATATTCGTAACCTAACATATAATATAGGCACCTACTCTATCGTGCATTTTTGCATTATGCTTCATCTACGGTTTTTTACGCCTTAGGTATGAACCCATTTATTACGACGCATAAACCTTCATCTGCTATTAATAGCGTCGTTAATAAATGGTAGAGAATTAACAAACATGGGTACCCTAATTAGAACCTCATTTTCATTTGGTGTCCAGGCTGATTTTTTCTTTAGGACCGAGAGTGCATTATAATTCAATACATGACTTTACAATGAGCCTCATTTCTCATTCATGCACAAACGACCTTATTACCTGCGAACTCCCAATAACGAGTTTCAGTTAAGCTCTTTTCCGACTCGTCCAAAAACTGAAAAGATCACAGAGTGATTTGTCCCTTTCACACTTGTTAAAATTGGATTTGAAAGATCATGATTCCTAGTTAAACTCTTTTCTGACTCGCTATCAAAAATAGAAAATATTGCCAAGTGAACTTGTCTTTTTCACACTCGTAAATTGGATTTGAAAAGGCGTCTATTTGGCACAAGTTTACCCCTTTTTCACACCAAGTAGACTAAAAGATATAAAAAAGGACATTTTTTGGCGTTAAGTTGTGAGTGCATCTCATACCCTCGCTTATTGTATTGAGCCTTTAGCCGGTTCTCGCTTTGTGTTATAAACCGTTGCCTAAGTAGTTTACATCCTCAACCAAGTAGAGCCTTGTTTTTATCCTTCACAATTTGACACCCTATACTTTAGAGGGAACATCACCCCGAGTGTCCATCTCTCGCATACATTTCCTTGCATTGAGCATAGGTATGTTCCACTGTTGGAACTAGTTTTTCTTACTTGTGACACTGTTTCCCTCCTCTGTATCATAGCATTCATTTGTTATGAAAAAAAAAAAAAGACGGTCGGGAAGGGAATACTATATTGTAATTGGAAGTAGTCGTGTCTCCTTTGAATAGAGTACAAAGTTATCGAGTCCATGTGTCATCATAATTTTGGTTTTATCATGGCCTTAGGAAGTTGATCTCGCTATAAAGTTTTTCTCTACCGACTGGTTACTCTTCCAGTCCCTATGGAGAACGTTATTGATGCCTCCTACATCCAATTGTCACATCATTGAGTCCATGTTGCTGGAGTTCACCATATGTCTCATGCTCTTGTTCAAAGTAATTCTATCAATCTGTGTCAGCCACTCCTCAGAAATCTTGACTTTGCATGTCGGCCATACCCTCAGTTTGTCTCAAAATCACATGATACTTTGGTCTTATCATGCACCCTGGCCCTACTTTCATCATTGGTAGGTCACCTTGAACCCAACAATCAACGTTTCATCATTGGTCGTTGACTAGGTGGTTTCCCCGGTGTTCGACGACAAGATATCTATTCACACCTTGGGATTATTGCAGAGTCTTGGATGCCATTAGCCTTATTGGTGGTTTCCTCACCTTTGTCATCAGTTTTTCATCATTGCTTGTTATTCAGAGGGTCTTTTTCGTGTACTGCTTGCATCTGGCACACGTGAAAGACACACAGGGTCGTTGGTTGAAGACTTGAAGCATAATCTACTCAGTGTTAGTAAAATGTGTGATCAAGGATACACTCTGACTCCCAAAAATGTAAAATCAGAGAAAATAACTTAGGAAGATTGGTTGCAGCTGCAACAAGAAGACTGAACAACATATACATCCTAGACATGAAAAAGAGAGAGAAGACAGAAGCCACACAAAATGATTCCAAGGAAGAAAAAGTCTCAAAGACCAAAAATAAGAATGAAGTATTATTGAGTGCCATATGTTCAGGGGGAGCAGCCCCAAAGAAGAGAGTTACCTTTTTCCATTAAACTCAGGGGGAGAAGCCCTACCCTTTTCCATTGATGTCAAAGGGGGAGATAAATTGGGATCATGATGATAGGGGGATCATGAGTGTTGCCATCAATGACAAAGGGGGATATTGTTGGAAGATTGGTTGTTGTCATTGATGTCAACCCTAGTCATGGGTTTTGGAATGCAAGATTGATGAAGGTATTTGGACATGAAGGAAAATACACATGTAGATACAAGAACCATGGATGGATAGTATACATCATGTTTTTTTCGGTGATATGTGTCACGTCACGTGGATCCTCATGGTTGACAAAGTGAATTGAAGAAGGAAGTATATGTAGGCCCTGAAGATAATTAAAGAAAAGAATTACAAAATAAGAAATTGTCAGGTCGAACCTAATGTTAAAAGGAAGTGACATAAATGGTATAAATAAATATCATTATACATTCATTTGATACACGAGTGGAAGTTCAGAGGAAATCAAAAGTAAAGAAGGCCGGATTTCAAGGGAGGATGAAGTCTTTTGGTGATGTGTTCTAAGGTATGTTATTTTCAGGTCATCTTACCATTTTTGCTATAACTTTTTTTCTAGAACGATTCCGAAGGTAAAATTGCTATGGTATAGAGAAGACATATCAAGGTACCTATGGTAAAAATTTCAGCTCTTGATTCGCTATAATTATGGAGATACACTCTATGGAAGATAGGGTTTGTGACCAGTCCTGAAGCTAGTCAATAAACATGTGTTCTAAGTAAAACAGTCATAACTTCTTCATCAAGAATCCAAATGAAGTGGAACAAATTTCATTGGAAATAGCACGA
This sequence comes from Picea engelmannii, assembly GCA_009831015.1. Taxonomy (NCBI): domain Eukaryota; kingdom Viridiplantae; phylum Streptophyta; class Pinopsida; order Pinales; family Pinaceae; genus Picea; species Picea engelmannii. Next base: position 1,274,038 of record ML782842.1, read on the forward strand.
AATGTAGTTTCTTGTGTGTGAGTTTCTGAATCTGATGTTAAATATTGAGCACGGGGCATTCTGTACAAGTTCGGTCTCCTGAATAAACCAAAATTGAACAAGGTCTACCATTCTCTCTATAACTTCTTTTTGGGGAGGATTCAAGGAGTGAAACTTGGAGGATTTTCAGAGAATACATTGAGTAATATTATCTATAGGATCAGAGTACTCCAAGAATTGAATAATTGCATAAATTGAAGAAGTCTCAGGAAGCATTATCAGGTTCTATGTGATGATTGGTTGATGGTGACGATTTAATGTAAAGTTTTATTATCTCTCATATATTCTTCGGTTGAAGGAAGGGGCAAGGATGGAGAGTTCAACTCTCTCCTGATATTGGAGGATTGTATCTTCCTCTTGGAGGTTTATCCCTCCCTTTACATTTGGAAGCTGTAGCTACCTTTGGAAGTCATTACTTCCCCTGAACAATAACTATTGATTATTTCTCATAAATTGTGCATGGTGTATTGTGATGTATTGTTGTAACTCTTATACTATTGTTCATTTCTCATTGGATATAATTTAATGGTTTAAGTATAAGTTGAAAAATGTTTAAATTGTACTTGATACTGATTCACCCCCCTCTCAGTATCAACACTCCACTTCATCATGAGTTAGAAAATGACACAACAAGGTATCAACTCCTCAACGATAAACGTTGTCTCCAATGAGGAGATAGCGAGGAGCTTGATTGTTAAACATAATGTAACCTCAACAGTCTGATTGTACACTGCCAGATGTACTGGACAACTGTACTTTCTATTTTGTCTTGCTTGAGCCTATTTAGCTCAGCCATCTCCCATTGCATTAAAATCTCTTCTAACAATCTCTTCACAACTTCGTTTTTGTACTCTTCTTCATACATTTGAATATACTGTTTTCTGTTCTATCTTTCTCTCTGCATTTCTTGCTTCAGAATTTATCATGGTATCAGAGCTTCAGCAGTAAGCCTCTTCACACAGTCTGGAGAGCAACATGATCCTCACAGCGCAGAGCTTCACGGATCTTGAGAGCACGCGACACAGTCTCTTTCACAAGGTTTGAAGAGCCGTCCGTCATACTCTCGAAAGATCCTTGCAGGAAAATTCCCAGAGGAAGTAGACCGTCTTACGTTCAAAAGATCAACGTAGGAAGCTTGCAGAGGTTGCAGAGCGTACTACGCTTGAAAGAACGAGGAAGCAGAGACCGAGAAAGAAGAAACTTTAAAGTTTTCTTGAACAATTTTTCAAGAATCGTCAAAGATTGACGAAGAAGAGCTGCAGAACGGAAGATTGTTTAAAGAACTCGAAGATAATGTTCAAAATCATTAAAGATCGCTGCAAAAGGCAACATCGTTTAAAGTTTTTTGAAATTCGCTCAAATCTGTCAAAGATTGTAGCAGAGAACGAAGAATTCGTGTATTTCTTTCAAATCTTTGAAAGATTCACGAATCTTTCTTCCACATGAGTAAAGAACGTGTCTCAGGTGCAAAGAATAGCCATTGAGGCCGTAAGATTCGTCCTGCGAATGGATCTAGATCGGGAAACCAGTTCAGAAGGGACGAAGAAAGCGTGGAAAAGGTGAAAGAATTTCAGCCGTTAGATCTTGCGCAGAGGCCCGACAGCCATTGGATCAGCGAGAAAGTGCATGAGGTTTAGTCCTCTGGAGTGCACAGGAGAGATTTCGACTTGTGAAGTCGCGAAATCCCGACATCAACTGGACCGTCCATCAAGAGACACGTGGCGAGATCCTATTCCATCACAAAATCGGTAATCGAGAGTTGGACACGCAAAGGAAATTACTCTCCAAAAACTCCGATACGCGATATCGCGAAATCCTGAGAGGACCTGTGAGCCATTCATCTCAGAGGACAGGTGGCAGCAGATCCAGGCCATCACTCCATCGACATTTCAGAGTTTGGGATATCGGAGGTCTCGTTGACAAAAGACACTCCACGACGAAACTCGCGAAATCGCGATTCACGATATCGCGATCAGATCACAGTCGTCCATCTCAGAGGACAGGTGGCAGCAGATCAACGCATCATCACATCGGCATATCGGAGTTCACGGTTTTGAAAGACCGTCGCAACAAGACTTCGAAACCTGCAAAATCGCGATACGCGAAATAGCGATAAAGATTGCAGTCGTCCATTCAACTGGACACGTGGCGGACATCGAGGAAATCGTCAACGTTTTGGCATTCGGGGTTTCAAGTTGTCAGAGAAATTTGGAGTCGCAAGTCGCGAACTTGCGAAACAACACGGACCATCCATCTTTCGAGGACGTGTGGCGTAAATCCGAGGACACGGGAACAGTCCCGAAAAGGAAAGGGCCATCGACTCATTGGGATTCGGTAAATCGCAAAACCTGAGGACAAGAAACACAAACACTTTAGAACTCCGAAGTCCGAAATCCCGACAGGAGGTAAACTCCACCGTGGGGCCCAGCTGCCGTCATCTCGTCAAAATCGCGGGATCAGGAATCTCCATAGTGAAATCCCCGACACAGATTTGAGTCGTCCATCTGTTAGGACGCATGGAGGCGATTAAAGCAATCGCAGAATTTCCCGAAAGGAAAACGCCATCGGTAATTTGGAGATCGGGGAATCGAGGAGTTATAAGAACTCGTCATCATAACTCGTGAAATCCCGATTCGCGATATCCTGATAAGATCTGGGCCGTCAGATCACAAGAAGATCTGGATCGTTGAATTGTCCAAAGGTAAATTTTTCGCATTTCGGTGATTTGAAAGTCAAAGAGCCGAAAAAGCCCGTAGCGCTTTAACAGTAAGGCATGTGGTCACATTGCAAGGAGACTAAAGGCCAATTCAAGCCCGATAAGCTCCCTTCCGCCATCGGCAAATCGACAAACTGACGATCGGAGGTAAATACGAAATTTCCCTCTGATTTTTTCTGCAATTTTTTTTTATGGCGTCGTCTAGAAATTTAGGACCAACTCAGGGTCCGATTCTTCTGGGAAAGAATTACGAGTTTTGGTCTCTTCGGATGAGATTGTTCTTGCAAGCACAAGAATGTTGGGAACCAGTGGATCTTGGATATGTGGAACCGGATCCAGCCGCCCTCGCTGCCATGACAAATGCGTAGAGAATTGCTCAGGCAACTCTGAGGACCAAAGAAAATAAAGCCAAATTCTGGATTCAAAATTTTGTGGATGACTCGATTTTCTCAAAAATCACAGGTGTTGGTACTTCAAAACAGGCCTGGGACATCCTTAAATCTTCCTACCAAGGAAATGACAGGGTCAAAACAGTTAAATTGCAGACCTTGTGGACGCAATTCGAGACTCTAAGGATGACAGAGTCCGAAAATGTGGATCAGTTCATGACCAGAGTCATGGGAATTGTGAACCAGATCAGACTGATTGGTGAAACCATCACTGATCAACGCATTGTTGAGAAAACTCTCAGAATCTTACCCAAGAAATTTGAAATGGTTGTAACAACAATCCTTAATCCAAGGATCTGTCAAGATTTTCAATAGATGAATTAATTGGTTCTCTGGTGACACATGAGACAAGACTGCATCTCATAGATGAGTCAATCTCCAATGCTTTCAAAACTCAATTCTCCTTCAGCAGAGGGAAAGGCAGAGGAAAAAGCAGAGGTCACCAAGGAAGAGGGAGCAATCCAAGTTACTCTCACTCCAGTGGAGACAATAGACAACAGTATTCGAATCAAAATTTCCAAGGTCAAAGGCAACAACAACATAATCAACATCAGAATTTCCAGCCTCAAAGAGGTAGAGGGAGAAGATCAAATGAGAAATCAAGCATACAATGCTAGTACTGCAAAAAGTATGGGCACTATGAATCTGAATGCAGGTAGAAGCAAGCAGATCAACTCTTAGGCAGAGCACATGTGTCAAATCACACGGGAGAAAACTCAGGAGGTATGTTTCTCTCATGCCACAAGACTGAACATCAACCTAGAGATCTCTGGTCGCTGGACAATGGATGCAACAATCACATGACAGGTAACAAAGAATTACGTTCATGCATTGATTCTTCAATTGCATCTGATATTACACATGGAAATGATTACTTAGTCAAGGTTCAAGGAAAAAGATCTGTTCCTATTCTTACTAAACAGAATGTAAAGAAAGACATAAACAATGTCTATCATGTTCCATATTTAAAACATAATTTGCTAAGTGTAGGACATCTTATTGAACATGGCTATAAGGTAATTTTTGAGGGAACATCTTGTAAGATATATGACAAAATACCAAGCCGAAAATTAGTTTATGAAATCCATATGACTGCCAATAGGATGTTTCCCCTTACCCTCAGAACTGCAAATCTAAGTCAACCATATGCACAGAGTGCATCAACCCTGAATGAAACAATGGTTTGGCATACAAGATTTGGACATCTACCATTTCAGAGTCTAAGTCTTCTTCAGAAGAACTCCATGGTTAAAGGTTTACCTATATTTAAAGATCAAATTCTCCCATGTGAGTCATGCATACTTGGAAAACATAAGAGAACTAGTTTTCCACAGTCATCAAATCAAGCCAAACAACATCTTGAACTTGTTCACACTGACCTATGTGGACCCATGCAAACATAGTCAATAGGTGGTAGTTTTTACTTTCTAACATTTATTGATGATTTCAGCAGAAAAATATGGATCTATTTTCTCAGACACAAGTCTGAAACTTTTACAAAATTCAAATAATTCAAGGCAGAAGCTGAAAAACAGAGTGGCAAATATATCAAAGCACTCAGGTCAGATGGAGGAGGAGAATACAACTCCAGAGAATTTGCAAATTTATGCAAATCACAAGGCATTGTCATGCAAACAACAACCAGGTATACTCCACAACAGAATGGAGTGGCTGAAAGGAAAAATCAGACAATAATGAATATGGCAAGAACACTTATTAAAGAGAAAAGTTTGTCAAATAGGTTTTGGGCTGAAGCAGTAGCATGCTCAGTTTAT
>ML782843.1:9467-21493 GCA_009831015.1 Picea engelmannii
TTCTTGATTGACTTCCATTTTCTAGGGACTTTGATGAAGCCCTCCATGTCTACATTTTCTTCATGTTTTATAGCAATGGCCATATCATTGAGTGGATAGTCCCTAAACACGTGTTCATGTTCATGAAATTTCCTACGTTGGAAAGGGATATGCTCACTGTTTATGGTTTGGCTCCACATGTATTGAAAGATATTACAGATTGATTCCAAGAGGGTACTAGTGTTGGCCCTTGATAGGGTTTTGGGAGTTTCTTGGTCATGTTGACCTATTTTGGGATTTGGACAACCTGTCGAAGGAGGAGCACAAGACAAAGCAGAGATCACAGGATATCAACTCCCTTTTAGGCCCCTTTTAGGGTTTTTGGGAATATGTAACGGGAATGGGATGTCGAACCATGCTTTTACCCATGTTTAGGCCTATTTTGTATGTATAAATAGAAGGATAGGCAATGTAAGAAGAGGACAATAGTAAATATATGTGATGTGAATGTATGTTAAGTGTGAGTAAAGTCTCTAATTGTTTTGTGCATGAATGTAAGAGACTTGTAGAGCTAAGTGCAAGTCCTTGTAGTAGATTGTGGAGAGCTTAGTGCTATAGCTCAAGAAAGAAGGATCTAGCAAGCTGCGCAGGTCTTTTGTCATATGTGGAGTAAGGGTTTTGATGGCTTTGGTCTTGTAACTGATTGACTGAAGACAATAAATAACAAGAGTTGGTGGATGTAGCCCCAGGGTGGGGTTTAACCACGTAAACACTGTGTTATGTGCTTTGTGCTTTGTCTTGATGTGTTCATATGTTATATGCTAAGTGCTATGATATGTTTAGATATATCTATTTATGCTTTGTGCTTATTATATGTGAGAATGTTAGATATGATCTAGATAGTCATGCTTAGTGCTTGATATGATCATTTTGATCCATTTGTATATGCTAAGTGCTTGAATACTATAGATTAGTGTGAATTCTATGAAGCCTTGTTGTATCAGTGAAGTGAATAGTGATTACATTTTAAGGAACTGGCGGAGCTAAGAGTTGTATTAATTATTAAAATCACATATCTGTGTCCTAGCTAACATTGCAGACACATGAGTCTTGCAGCCACCCCTGCCTCTAACTCAGGTGAGACTTCATCTGCTTCATAGGTGTTTTCAAAAGGGCCGATAGTTAGGACTTTTTTGGTGCATTGTTGTAGCGTTGAACCCTGGGTCAGGCCCTGTGCCAAGAAATGGTTTCATTTCCGGGACTGAAACTGTGATTGTTGGGAACTAAGGAAGAAGAAGCTCTATGAAAAGAGTTGTTCCCTGGTGCACAGTGTTATAATTGATATATAAATCTCTGTGCTAAAGAAAGAAGCTCAGATCTGAAAGAAAGAAGCTCGATCTGAAGAAAAGAAGATCAAATATGAAGGAGAGCAAGATCTGAATGCTTGGGACTCTAAAAAAGGTAAAAGTAAGAATTTATGATTAAAAGAGGTAAGATCTGCAAACCCTGTGCTCTGATAAAGGTAAGAATAGTTAAAAAATTTAGATCTAGAATCTTTGTTCTCTATAGAGGTAAGATAAGTAGATTTTTTTTTTGTAGCTAGAGTATGGATCTATGTGTGATTGATAAGATTTGTCCTAGACTAAAAACTAGGGCATTAATAGATGAAAGAAGGTTTGATATTAATAGATCTGATAAGACTAGTGAAAGATATGTTATATCGATGCATAGAAAGAATGTTTGGACTAACAAATGGATGCAGGATCCTAGAAAGAATTTATTGTAGGTTATCTCCTATAATCCTAGTGCACAGTACAAAAGAGATTAGGGATCATTTAAAATAAAGAGAGGACTAACCCTCTGTTATTGTTGCAGAAGACCGAGACATATTGCTAAGGAATGCCCCGGTGTAAGACCTAGTTGTATTTGTTGCAAATATATAGACCATGAAGTGTTGGATTTATGTAGAATGATTGCTAAACTTGAAAGTATGAACATAAGACAAGAAAACCCTAAAAAAGATCCAGAAACTAAGGCTATAGCAGAACCCTAGAAAGAATCAGAGAAGGTATTACTACAGATGAAAGAATCATTGGATAACCATCAACATGTTAGACTATCAGAGATTTTTAAAGATAAGGAGTGCCTTGAAGCAAGAATAGGTGACTTCAACATTGGCTGTGTTCTAGATGAGGAAACACAAGTGAATATCATGAAATAAAGAACTTGGGAAGATATAGGAAGGCCTACTATGATCCCTTCACTAGGGGGAATAGGGTTATTCAGAGGAAAACTGCTAAACCTATGTGGGAGGATCGCTCAGATACCTATGACTTTCAATGGAACTTTGACGAAAGAATCTTTTGAGATTATTCAATTTATTGAGAACCGCTACCCATTTACCATGTTAATAGGAAAGCCTTGGATTTATAGATATCAAGCCAGATGAAAATAAGAAGAAGAAGTTTTGGAATAGAAGAAGCAAGAGTTAAAAGTTTTCATGACCAGAAAGATCGCATAATTGATTGAAGAACAGGAGAGAAGATCGAAGATGTTTAATGAAAGTTACCCAATTGTCGAAGTTAGGAGAACTCTAGAGAATCTATAGAATATTGAATTACCTATCCCAGAAAAGGAAGAACTATTATCTAGGAATGCTAGGGAAGAATCTCAACAACGCGAAGTGACTAAGACCACATAAGACAACAATCAAAATGGAAAAAGAACTACCGAGACGCAGCTCATTGGAAAAAAGGTTCAACAGTTAAAAAAGAAGAGGGCTAAGACTGCAAAGTTATAGGAGGTTCTGGAGGAGATCTCATAGAAATAAAAATTGTAAAATTGGAGCCTTGCCAGGATATCATAACAACGACACATGGAACTTTGCCATGATGAAGTAATATAGTTGTTGGGGTCGATATATTTGTTCAATTCCCACTTTAAACGAGTAGAAAAGAAACAAAGGTTTTTCATCATACCGTTGGGTTGTGCCATAACGGATCACAGGAGTTAATGGAGACTCATACCCGTTGTAATCATGCTATTGTCGAGTTACCTATTTATCACATCGCGCCATGCACCAAGAACAATTTTTTATAATTGATAATTCGAGCCCACAGACTAAGTCAAGTTTATACGGTGATCATTGTTCTCTCCCTCTCTATCTCATTACCGTGTCTAAGTTGTTCCCCGAACCCACAAATTGTTCACCCCGACTGCGTATGTCAGAAGCATTGAGCATTACAGAGAAAGTTGTTGAGGAAGTTTTGATCAAATTGATGACTGATAAAGCCATGTCGATGTCTGAAGGTATCCTAGCTTCATCCACAAAAATTGTGCAAGCATCCCCATCCACTGCTCATGGAGTTGGACCGTCTCGTAAAAGGAGAACTAACCACAAGGATAACTTAGTGAATGCTAAGCTGATTCTTAGCATTATACCTACCTATCTACCACCTCTAAGCGGTGAAATAAACCAAGATAGTGTTCCCAAAGAATTTGAATATGAATTGATCATTGCGTACCTCCCGAAGGGGATACGTGCAGTGCGTGCAGACCAAGATAAGATCGCAACATTGAATTCTAGCAACTTCAACCTTGACGACAGGAAGGTGTAGAACATGCTTTCCCCACACATGTTTTTGACGATAACAGAGGGAAATAACTCAAAGATCATACCTGATTCATGGACCATGAACCTCGCGCAGTCCACCCTCCTCAATGTTATGAAGATTCCACACTTCGGAAGTCACCAAGAAGTGAACACATGCATCAAGATATTGTTGTCCTACTACCATGGTGGATATTTATGGTTGAATAACCATATCACAATGGATATGAAATTGATTAATCGAATCATAGGGCTGACCATGCAATGCCCTAGCCCACAAAATTCCTATCCTGGAAAAACCATGGATCTCGCTCTTGCGCAGAAGATAAAAGACACCTACGGGGATGTCGAGAAGGGAATACAAGGCTACAAGGTAGCCTCTATCCAGAGCAGCATAGTGCGCCTAGCTTTTCAATTGATTGCAGGAAATTTGGTTTGCAAGAACCGACCCACCCAAGTGACTAGATTTGTATTCGACCTCGCAGGAAAGCGCGCAGAGGGCCTACTAATGAGTTGGGCGAAGTACCTCGTAAACCAAGTAGAATTGGACTGCAAGGAAGTGCAATATCAAGGATATGAGTTCCACTTCATCTTGCTTCTCATCCTGATCGCTTTCATCTAATGGGAGATGTCGAAAGGTGCGACCTTCCATGACATTGAGTCGTTTGAACCTCTGGCCGGGAAGTTCAGTACACTATGGTACTCGAATGACATGAACAAGAAGTGGCAATCAAATGTCATTTTCCACACTTATTACAAAAATTTGAAGGTAGCGATCCAGTCTGTGCCTCGTATAACCCTGAACACTCTCCACAGGTTCAGACCCTTGATGAAATTCAATGCAGACCGCCATTTCATCTATATCACAATGTGCACTAATGAGCATAAACAATAGCTACAGTCATACTACAAGTTGATGGAGGATGAATTGGAATAGATTTCCAAGGAATGGTCAGTGAACCTCCTTGTTCTAGTGAACCCTATGGAGATGTCCAATGTTGACAATCCAAAAACTGCAACGGATATACCTGGACCTAGCAAGACAAAGAAGACCGAAGAGCTCCATGATTTAGACAACGCATCCATGAAGACCACTTCCATCTCAACAGAGCAAGGAGGAGATGGTGGAGAGATAGATGGCACAAAATTTGAACCAAAGAAAGGTGAGGTTACACTGCCTATAGATGAGGATGATGCCTCAAAGAAAAGGAAGGTTTCCCCTGCAAAACCTTCTTCGAGGAAGAAATCGAAAGCAACCAGGACCAAATTTGAGACCACCCTCACCTCAAATGACTTCGACTTCATCGTCGTAGCACTGAACGATGCTTCATTGGAGATAGCAGAGAAGAAAGAAGCTAAGAAGGAGGAGGTGTTTAGTCAGATTAAGGATGAGCTCCAAATAGTGCAACAGGCAATACAGTCGATCCATGCAGTTTCCACTGCACCTCTGTCAGTAGGAATATCATAACTAGGTGATGAGCCAATACAACTACACTGCATTGTTGATACAGTTGAAGCTCACCTTCGTCGACCTCTGGAAGAGATAGCACAAGCCACCCAGTATTTAGAGGAAGTACAAAAAGACCTAGAGGAACAACACAATGCTATAGAATGGGAGAAGCTATCTCTACAAGCGAAGTGAGATGAAGAAAAAGTACAGTTACAACAAAGTAAGGAATAGTTGCTCACCGAGCAACTCGAGGTTAAGGAAATGATTCATAGAGTACTTTTCTCTGTGACAGTCATCGAAGTAAGGGTCCAAGAGAGAGTTCCATAGCAGGTGGCGTAAATCAAAGAAGTAATTCAACAGCTCTAACAATCCATAGCAGAATTGGAGCTTCGCACTGTTCCCGATACTCCTCAAGATGTAAGAGACCTAAGGAAGCAACTGCCCATAGTGCAGTTGAAATATTAAAAGATCTTTCCTTGGAGTGCAAGAAGTTGAGTAACCCAAGTGCCCAGGCATACGAGAACCTCATTGAAAACCCAGAGTTATAGACACTGGAGTCGCATCTCTAGGAAGCGAAGCAACACGCAGATACACTACAGGCGTAGCTGAAGGCCCTATCGGCTGTAGAATGAATGAAGAGGTCTTAAGAGAAATGCACATCTTAGAAACAGATCCATATGGTTCACTCAATGACTTCAATCTGTGCAAGATAAGGCATGCCAGTGTTTTACAGAGGTGGAGAGCCAAGGAGCAGAATTAGAATAGGATGTCATCGTAATAGAACAATGCCTAGAAGGCCTAGTGAATGATGTAGTAATAAAAGAATTCACCAAATAAGAGGCCACCACAAGGCAGAAAGTCAAAGTAGCTCGGGCCAAGATCGATGCATTCGAAGCTGAACTGATCAGAATAGAGAGACTCGGGATGAGTCACAGGTGAGTGTTGGGAGCCTTTTATCCCTTGACCAAGTTTTGGGAGTTTCTTGGTCATGTTGACCTATTTTTGGACTTTGACAGCCTGTCGAAGGAGGAGCGCAAGATGAAGTGGAGATCGCGGGATCTCAGCCCCTTTTAGGGATTTTGTGAATATGTAACAGGAATGGGATGTCGATCCATGGGTTTACCCATGTTTAGGCGTATTTTGTATGTATAAATAGAATGATAGGCAATGTAAGGAGAGGAGAATAGTACATCTATGTGAAGTGAATGTATGATAAGTGCAAGTAGAGTCTGTAAGTGCTTTGTGCATTTTTGTAAGAGACTTGTAGAAATAAGTGCAGGTCCTTGAAGCAGATTGTGGAGAGATGAATGTTGTAGCGCAAGGAAGAAGGATCTACTAAGCTGCGCAGATCTTATGTCCTAGTCAGATTAAGGGTTTTAATGGCTTTGTGCTTGTAATCGATTGTCTGAAGACAATAAATAATAAGAGTTTATGGCCGTAGACCCAGGGTGGGGGGAACCATGTAAACATTGTGTTATGTTCTTTGTACTTTTTATTGATGTGGTCATATGTTATATGCTAACTTATCTGATATGTTTAGATAGATCTATTTATTCTTTGTGCTTATTATATGTGAGAATTTTATATCTGATCTAGATAGTCATGCTTAATGCTTGATATGCTCATTCTGATTCATTTGTATATGCTAAGTGCTTGAGTAATGTATATTAGTGTGAATTCTACGAAGCTCTGTTGTATCAATGAAGTGAATAGTGATTACATTTTAAGGAACTGACGGTGCTAAGAGTTGTATTAAGTATTATAATCACAGATCTGTGTCCCAGATAAGGTTGTAGACATGTGAGTTGTGCAACCACCCCTGCCTCTACCTTGGGTGAGACTTCATCTGCCTCACAAGTGTTGTCGAAAGGGACGGTAGTTAGGGTTTTTTTGGTGTGATTTTGTAGCATTGAGCCCTGGGTATGCCCCTGTTCCAACAACTAGATAAAATCATATAAACTCATAGAATATGTTTCAAGGTGTATGAGCACTTACATTAGAGGAAAAGGTCATCTGTCAGCCCACTTTTAGCAAGGTAATATTTGGAGGGAAACCCCTAGTAAACAACTAAACAAACAAAAACTTGGATCTTGCAGTTGAGTCAGAGCAACCAAAAATGATTCAACCAATGGATCCACCTAACCTTGTGGTCAAAGTATGTCCATATAGCATTAAACACAGGAGATAAAGGGGCTCTCTAATGCAAACAAAAGTAGTATGATATATATATATATATTTCCTCTATTATACGATACCAATGGAATTTTTCTTCTATAAGCCTCACAACACTTATGGATACCTAGGTAATTTAAGCCAAAACATATGGCTACCTAGGTACTTTAAGACAATTATAAAACCTATGTACTTTAAGCCAATTTTTCCATCTCCATAATATTATAAAGAAACGGAGAAAAAATATAGTCTTGATCTTCCTCAAATATATGGTTTCTTTAGATTTACCTGCATACGTATAACAAGAGAATGAAGGTCCATAATTTTTTTGAGTCTTGTTGCTTCCCTCCTAGTACCATCAAAAAAATTAGTATATCATCAACAAATAGTAAATGTGACAAAATACATGGATTGCTAATTTGGATACCATTCACGTTTCCCACTCTGAGTGCATCCTTCCAAGACCCTTTTAATTCCTCGTCTATAAGCATGAATAAACTAGGAGAGAGTGGATATTTCTACAGGAGACCTATTTTAACCCTAAAAAATGAAGTTGTTGACCCATTTATGATAAATGATAAAAACATTGAGGTGATATAGTTCATTACATAGGTCATAAATGAAACACAAAACCTCAAGTGTATAAGTAGTAATCTCAAATAGACCCAATTAATTTTGTCATATGATTTAGAGAGGTATTAATGAGAATGTTTGTTAATTATTTCTCTCATTGGATGGGGTGCAGGTACAACCAAACATGTATTTTTCAGATCTATCATCCTCAAGTGAGGGAAGTTCATGAACACTAGAGGAAACTGAGACATCTAGTAGTCCTAAAAAAGGGAGATCAACTAAATGTCAAAAAACTAGAAGAAAATTCCATAAACGAATATATTTTTGTTCTCACATAAGGGGGGTCATTTTCTTATGATTATGAGACCATAGAAGACATTGAGTTTCCCTTGAGGTACAAATATCTAGTGAAACAATGGGTACCTAAGGATCTTCCTCGTGTAAACACATATTTTTATGTGAACGAGAGGATATTTCGTATTGCACCATCATCATTACATGGTTTGGATTTTTTTTGTATGGATGGAATAAAGGTGGATTACAACATATGTATTGAATTGATGGAGTATGTCAGACCCTGCTAGAATTATAGAGATTTGATTTAGATGGTCCAATATACACACAGTATGCAAAAATATTGAGTGTCTGCAAATTATTTACAAATAAAATACCATAATCAAAATAAAGGATTGAGGATGTACATTGACAGAAGGCCAAAAGAAGGAGGGAATATTGCAAGGTTTATAAATAGTACACAACCTAGGTCTACAAGTAAAAAACCCAATTGTGTATTTGAGGGGCGTGAAGGAAACTGTGTTTTCATGTGTGCCATAAAATCGATAGTTGTAGGGGAAGACTTGTTGATTAGTTACAATTTGAATCAAATAGATACAAATGTTGTTACTATGGGAGTGGTGAATATAAGAGTTCACCAAACCTGTAATTAATGAATCTGATAATTTTTTTTTTTTTAATTAATAGTTTTTGTTAATGTTTCATTTCAATATAAGAAATATAAGAAATATGTTTCATTAAATGATACCATACTCTAAGTAACAGGTGTACCTTACTTTTAATTATGTTATTTGAAGAGTCTATTGGTTTCATTTCGATATTAATGGTTTCAATATTATTGTTGTAGGTCGTTCATCAGGGTAAGTCCCAGATGGATGAGATGGAGCCATCGTCGGGGCAGCAGCTATACCCCATTGTAAATTGTACAAATTAAATATAAGCAATGTGTTCATTAATTATGTTTTTTCGAGAGTCTATTGGTTTCATTTCGATATTAATGTTTTCAATATTTTTTTTGTAGGTTGCGCTTGATCGAGGAAATTCCCTGATAGATCAGAGGACACCATCATCGGTCCAGTCGATATAACCCACAGTAATTGTACAAATTAAATATGTTGTATTATTATGATATTTTTATGAGTCTATTAGTTTCATTTCGATATTAATGTTTTCAATATTTTTTTTGAAGGTTGCACCTAATCGAGAAAATTCCTCGATATATCAGAGGACACCCTCATCGACCCAACCATGGATGATTTTAAGGATGGAAATTTATTTTAAAATGTAGAAACCTTGGTGAATCTCACTAATCCTTCATATGCCAACTATAAATGTTTGGCAATAGTTTTGTAAAAATATTCCAATTTCTAAGGATTTTATATAGTTTTTATAAATTTTTGGCGATTTTTAAGATAAAATAATTGTATCCTATAGAATTTGGGTGAGTCATTTTTAAAAGAGCGAGTCTCTTTTTTGGAAAAACCATGGAAAATTATCCCATGAGTGAAATTTAGCCCCTATAATCATCCTTGGGCCCAACCAGTATAACCCATAGTAATGTACAAATTAAATATGTCGTATTATTGAATTTTTATGATGAATCTATTGGTTTCATTTCTATATTTATCTCGTATGCTACGTATCCATTAATAGATATATCCATAGAAATGGATCTGGATGAGCTAATTTGCGATGATGACATCACATCATTGCTTAACCCATTTCATATGTTAAATAAGTCCGTAAAAAAATAAATTTGAAGATCCTTTGTTTGGTATTCATTCAGCCACAAATGGAGGAGATTAGAGAAAAAATTGATCATTTGACTATGAGAGATCAATCATCTAATGTAAGATGCAGGATATTTAATTAGAAGATAAATTCATTTATGGTTTTACATTTTCTACTCGTATATTTCATGAACTAAAATATGGTTTGTTTTTACAAGCGTATTTACGTCCACATAATCTTGGTGAGGGGCCTATTGCTTCTATTGATGCTAATGATGAGTTTTCACATCAAATGCATATGAAAATGTGCCATTTTTTCAATTGAATAGTCAAGAACACATAGAACGACACCCCATAGGGAATATTTGGTTGCACCCTCTATTTCTTGAGTAACTACATATCATGTCGAACCAGGTCAGGGGGTCGATGCAACATAGAGTAGTATTGATATTGCTCAAGCATCATTTACTGGATTTTCCTTTGTTATTAGCATGGGAACAACAAAGACCACATTTTTGGTGGATGAAAATATAGTTCCCATAAGGATATAGAATATCCCATGAATTTTAAAAATGTTTTAACTATTATATATAATCTGATTGAAATTTAGTCATAGATCATTCTTTTAAACTAGTGATGAGATGATCATTTTTTGGGAAATGATGTTTTATTTAACATCTGAATGATTGCTGACTCAAGATATTTGTGCCCACCATCTGCACAAGGTGGGATAAACAAAGTAACAATTTAAAGGATGAGCTCATTAATTGCTTGATTGGGTTGTTCGATGTTGAGACCTTCAACCAAGTGTAGGTCCTTAAGAAAGTTGGCCAACATATGAGTATTGTGAGGGACCTATATTGGGTTCATCTAGAAATGAACCCTAGGTATGATATCCCTTCAATGATTCTAGTAAGGGAGTGGAAATCTCTATTGGATGATGGAAGGGAGAGGGCGTTAAAAAAACTGGGAAATCTACCACTAGGAATAGGGAGGTATGGAATACTTTGAACCATGTAATTATATGTTTATTACTCTTTATTTTTACATGAAATTTGTAACATATAATGTATTCCAAACTTTTCATAGGATCCCAGACACATCAAAGGAAACAAAGACCATAATAGAAAAGCATGGCTAGAACAATCTTGGGTCTGGTAGCTATTTGAATATCGTGACATGAATTGTAAGTATAAATAACTCAAATATTGTATACAAATAATAAATTGCATAAAAATTTGTTTTTGTTTCAAAATAAAATATAAATTGATGATCTTATGAAAAGTTTCATGCCGATCGGTTCAACGAAGTGTCAACAGAGGAAAAATTGAGGGTTTTCTTCCAACATGAATTTGCAGTTGTTGTTGAATGCCAAAAAATCTTAGGCATTGGGCCAACACACTCTTCTAGTTATCCACCCCGTGCACAGGTAAATAACATCAACAAAGATTATTTAATATTGATTACTTGTGCAGTCTATTCATTATTAATTTTTCCATAAAATATTGAGCATCTTTATTTGAAGCAGGAAAGACACAATTCAAATAATACCCAGGATGGAGAACGATCAACCAATGAAGGTCATGTTGTGCATCTTAGTAATGGATGCATTCATGTTCTACAAAAAACATAGTATGAATTACAATTGAAAATATTTAATTATAGATAGTGTATTAATTTTAATCTTTGATGTTTCAACTCAAAATCATGCAAATTTTCATTTTGTACAAGATGTTCAGGAAGCTATACAGGGAGATGCAGTACACGATATGGCCCTTTCAGGTAAAGAGAACCACTCTAATGGTATTTTTCTTAATTAAGTACTTAATGATATAAAAAAAAACATATCTATTTAAACTTTATTCATTATTGAAGTAGATCCTTTCTCCTTATAGTAGCATATTCCACATCGTGATTACACGATCCAACAAAAAATAATACAAGTTGCAAAGGAAACCAGAAGAACTGATAAAGATGTTGTAGAATATGATCAGTTGATTTCTGAATTTGTGAAAAGAAAAAAGACAAAAAAAAAAGTGATTGTAATACCATTATGACATATTATTTTTGATAATATAAAATAATGTCATGAATGTTTTTTCATACGAATGAATTACTGAATGATTGAATTTTATAATTACTTAATGAATGAATGTTGGATTTTTATTTATGACTAAAAACACATATTTGCACATAAATTCATTTACTTTCAGGTATG
>ML782843.1:21593-36091 GCA_009831015.1 Picea engelmannii
TTCCATGCCGACATGGTTCAAAACCGAGAAACTAAGTTTCTTCCAGCTGGGCCTCCACCACTTCAATCCTCCACCAAAGGAAAGATCGTAAGAGAGAAACAATGAGGTTCTCAATCAATTAGGGAAGATATTGGGGGTTGAACACTGTGTTCAGACTTAAAGGAAAAAGGGATGTAGACTCAATATGAATTAAATAATTTCTCCAAAGTAACCTTCTCTCAAATTTAAATTCCTTCTTCTTTTCCCTTGCTTGGAATCGACCTATTTATAGCCTTCAAAATGGAACTGAAGGGCTGATTTAGAACGTTTCCAGTATATGGAAGTCCAAGCATCATAGATCTCATGTCGTGACATGGAAACCCGACATTTAATTTTCATTTTCTGGAACAAATCATGATGCATGCGGGTTGTTGTGGAGAAGCCTCCATATACACTTGTTGTATAGTGTGCAAGATGCATAGAAGTGGAAAAATATTTACTTTTCTCTCTCGATTTTATAAACATGGAAGATAAGTCTGCATAGGGAAATGGAATAAGTCCCTCTGTACAAGATTGCATAGGGTGAGGAAAATATTTCTCTAACATATGCCCCCTAATGTGTGATATCATAGGAGTATCTACGATGGTTGAAATACATTAGATATAACCTAGAAGTGGAGTGGTAGGGAACCAGCTAGATGAACTCAGTTTCTCATTACATTCTACAATGACTTTTCGTACATGGTTGCCAAAAATTACACTGCAAATCCATGTGAAAGTATACCAGCCAAGTGTATGTGGCCATGAATAGGAAAATACAAATGCGGTTACATGCCAAAAGTTGTCATAGTCACAAACAATGCCTAGTAGAACCAATCTCAAAACCAATCTGAAGATATCTGTATACCATGGAGTACAATCTGATCTTCCATGATAACTGAACTCATGTAGGTAGTAGTCCAATGAAAAGGAGGAAACATCCCAGGAAAGTTGCTGCCACATAGTGATGTATTCAAGTCTTCTACACAATCCACCAAAGGTGAAAGTATACATCATGTGAATAAAGGAGTTGAGTTTGAACACGATGAGACACCGTTTGATTACCGATCATTGATGTATATCATTAAAAAATGAGAGACAACCTACCAATAATGAAAGTAGGTATGAAGGCACTGAGTACATTCTTACAAGTGTGAATAAAGGAGTCAGTGTTGAACACCTAAAAGAATCCATAGATCAGGAGACATTAATGCATTCCCAATAGTCGATGGTGAGAGAGCATGCCACTGCTGACTCCAAGACTCAAGGTACTCATAAGACTCTAGGTCACATTTCCAAGATAGATGGGCTGATGTCGATGGAAAGAGACCCACTAAAAGGAGAGAATTAAAGAATCTCTCATCAGTTAGCACCAGGAACAAAACATGAGCTTCATGATTTGGTGGAAATCGAATGAAGAACAAATTCACTAACCAACGACCTAGTGCATCTTTCACGTATGCCAAGTGTAAGAGGTACACAAAAAATACCCTTTCAATAATAACCAATGATTAAAATTGTTGACAAAGGCGAGGAAAAAACCAATAAGGCTAATAGCATCCAAGACACTACACAAATCCCAATGTTTGAACAAATGTATTGTCGTTGAACACAAGGGAAACCACCCATTCAATGACCAATGAGGAAATGTCGACTGTTGTGTTCAAGGTTACCTACCAATGATGAAAGTAGGGCCAAGGTGCATGATAGGACTACGGTATCATGTGATTCTGAGACAAACTAAGGGTATGACTGACATGCAAAGTCAAGAGTTATGAGGAGTAGCCGACATAGGTTGATAGAATTCCTTTGAAAAAGAGCATGAGACATATGGAGGACTCTAACAAGATGGACCCAATGATGAAACCATGAGATGTAGGAGGCATCAATGAAATTCTCTATAGGAACTGGAAGAGTAACCAGTCGGTAGAGAAGACTCTTTAACGAGCTCAACCTCCTAAGGCCATGCTAATCCCAAAATTATCATGATGAATGGACTTAATATCTTTGTGCTCTATTCAAAGGTGACACAACTGCTACCGATACAAGATAATACTCCCTTCACACCCATATTTTTTTTTTCATAGACAAATGAATGCTATGATACAAAGGAGGAAACAAGTTTTGCAAGTAAGAAAAACTAGTTCCAGTAGTGGAACATACCTATGCTTAATGCAGGGAAATTCATGCGAGAGATGGACGCTCGAGTGAATGTTCCCTGCTAGGTATAGGGCGTCAAATTTCAAAGGATATAAACAAGGCTCTGCTTGGTTGAGGATGCATAACTACTAAGGCAAGCAGTTTATAACGCAAAGCGAGAACTGAATATAGGCTCAATACTACAAGCAATGGAATGAGATGTAATCACAACTTAATGCCCCAAAATGTCCTTTTTTGTGTCTTTTAGTCTACTTGGTGTGAGAAAGGGATAAACTTGTGCCAAATAGACATCTTTTCAAATCCATTTTACCAGTGTGAAAAAGACAAGTTCACTCGACAATCTTTTCAATTTATAATGAGTCGGAAAAGAGATTAAATTAAACTCATTTGGGAGTCCTCGAGTTATAAGGAAACATGTTTATGAGTGTGAAATGAGGATCAACATCACTTCATGTACTAGAAATGATGGACTTCCCATCCGATAGAAAAAATATCTACATGGGAACCACGTGAAATAGGGGATCTAACTAGGTCACCCATGTTTGGTAAGTCTCTATTGCTAATGACACAACTTATATCACATGGAAGCTTTTGTGTTGCAACAAATGGGTTCATACCTAAGGAATAAAAGTGGAAGTTATAGGATAATACGAAAATGCATGATGGAGTGGATACCTATCCTATATGTTGGGTAATGAAAATACCTGCATGTCGTGACGAGCAACCAACATAACGTTGAAATATTCAAGAATCCTAGGTTAAAAATGAAAAAAACCAATTCAATCCACTTTTGTATTAGTCCATTAGGTGCAAAAATGGATTTAAACTATAGAAAGTAGGTAAAAATAATTTATAAATAGTAACAAAATAAAAAATTACTATACCATTTTGATTTTTTACCCAACTAGTGAAAATTGGACCAAAATACCTCTGAGATTCAAATGAGGATTGTGGGAGAATCAGGAAACGAAATCACAAACCGTCTGGATCAGGTAATTTTTGTTCTCTTCCTATTCAATTTTAGTGGATTAAATTTTTGAATTAGGTTCCAAATTTTTAGTTATTGAGGGCGCAAAATGTAAATTTCGGTGCACGTGGGATTTATTCGATCAATTTTCATATACGACAAGGTATACACTCATGTGTAAAATATAGGGAGCATATATCAAGCCCTACACGTGACTGTAATTGAAGTAGGTTGTGTACAGGAACACAAACCATAATTTTGAATGGTTATAACTCAATTTGTGATTTTCCTTAGAAGGATGGTTCTTGAATGGAGAGAGAGAGAGCATGAGGAGGTTGATGGTTCTATAGATCAAGATCCAAGGGCCCAAATGGCCTTAAATAGATGTGTCTCATATAAATTTTTGGCACTCAAAGGAATGAGAGCCCAGGTGAGGTTGATCGAAATGCTAGTGGGTTATTGTGACCCTGAGAGTGAGAGATTCAATATTGATGGGAAACCATTGAGAATTGAAGTAGAGGACATTTAATTTCTGATTGGTTTATCATGCTGGGGAGAGGTTGTAAACCTCAAATCATGGGGAGGAGGGATCGGGATGAATATAGAGGAATATATCGACACCCATTGTGTAGCAGAGACTCCTAATGTAGGGAGTCAACTCCCTATCCGGGAAATAAACAATCTGATCCTGAAGAGTATTGTCTTAGTATTGACCATGATAATGGGTTCAGCCTAGTTGCACCGGGCATTGAGGCCTCTCATGTTTTATGTAGTGTAGTGTATGAGACCCACACTATATGACTGGTGTACCTCACAACTGGAGAACATGAAGATCCAATTGACTGAGTGAAAACATGGGAGTAAAATAAATTTTTAGTTTACCTCTATCCTTTGTAGTTTCTTCTTAGAGAAGGTTCTAGGTTTGGGACCTAGAGTCGTGATTCTTAAAAGAGGACCTCGTGATCCATCCATGGCTCGATGGACTGAGTTAATGAGGCGACAGGGGGGAGGTAGGGTACCAACACCCTATAAAGAGGATTTCTTCTACTGGTGGCAATGACAGGTCATTTCCCTAGATGACTATCCCTATGCAAGGATAGACATCCGAGGAGATCCATACGTGCCACTCCCACCATGGACCACCTACGGTGACATAGGTATGTCAACTACTTTTTTCATATTTAATTTTTTTTGTATTTTTGTATATTAGGACAAAAATATTTTTGGATGGTTTTTAAGTATTGATTACACATTTATGAAATGTATATGTGGGTCCACGACAGCCAAAAGGATTCCCTAGACATTGACGAAGGAACCGGGGAGATGAGTCGGCGGGAGGATAAGTCTAGGAGTCCTACAAAATGTGTAGGGAAACCTATTGTGTTTGAAACAAATGATACCCACGGTTAAGGTAGAGGATCTACCTAAAGAGATGCAACAACAGGTGGTTGGTTTACCCAGGGCATGGGTACGACTCTTTCGGTGTCTCACAAACACTATGGTTTTCTACGATGACACACATCTGGAACCACATGCGTAGATTTTGTGGGATATTGTAATACCCACTATATATGTGTATTGAGGGTATTAGCCCCAATTTTGTACTATAAACACCATATTTTTTGAAATATATAAAAAGGATATTCCTCTTTACTTATATTTTACAATGTGTACATTGATTTGATGGTTTTCTTTGCTTTAATTACGTGACAAATGCCAATTTAAAAAAAAAATAGCATAAGCATCGGATACATGATTAGAACTCCTAGGAATGTGATAATATGTAATAAAATCAAACTATTATTCTAAACTATGTACCCGTAGGAATTGTCAGAGTAGAGGAGGATCACGCATGCGGTAACTTTCGTTCAACTAACATACTACTAACTGGGAATCGAGATGAACTTATAAACATCGAATACCATGTGAGATAGCATTGCGTTAAAGTTCTATAGTGGCACTATATTCGACCACATTTTTTATGGATGGCCCTAAGAATCAGAAGACAAGTTTCGTGTATGATGACTGGCTCCGTTTGCGAGTCTTAGGTAAACCAAATACTCCCTTGACATCTTCCAACAAAGGGATAACTCCATAATCAAGCTGAAGATGAAAAGAAAGGGGAGAGATATCTACACTAAATTACATTAGTATACAAAGCGTTTTGCCCAAGACTGGGTGTCATGCGTAGTATCTTTTCAATTAGATCCCATTCCTGGGCTCGACCAACTTATTCCCTCTATAATATTATAACTCACAGGATCCTTTTTCTAGAACATGTCGCACAATGTAAGGATCGTTCCACATGGGTTTAAAATTTCCTTCCTCTAGTGGTTCTTTGGCTTGATCAAACAAGAGGACCAAGTCACCCTCAGCATACAATCGAGGATAGACAGACTTATTGTACTGGACCTTGACATGCCTTTTCTTCACCTCAATAGTCGTAGAGGCATCTTTATGTTGCTCATCGAGACTCTCTAGGTGTACAAGGCATTGCTCGAGATCAAAAGTGTCAAGTAGGAGCACGAATGCCAATTTGAGGGAAGGGCTTTTTCATTGAATAGGTAAAATTGACTCCACACCGTGTACTAACTGGAAAGGGGAAAATCTAGTGGCTATCTTGACCAAGGTTCGGTATGCTCAGAGTGTGAGATATAACATGATGTGCTAGTTGGACTTGCTATGACTGAAAGTTTTATGAAAAATTGTCTTGAGAGACATGTCGATGGCCTCTAATTATCCATTTTCCTGGGGGTAATAAGAATAATAATTACTATGTCTAAACCCCACTATAGATGTTATTTATTGCATCGTCTTGTTCTGAAAGTGACTTCCATGATCAGTCACAATCTCACTTAGAATTCCGAACTGGACTATAATTTGATTGAATACGAAGAAGGTTGCAATCTTCCCATCGTATTTAAAAGTATGCATGGAATTGGCCCACTTATTAAAGTAGTCGATGACCATGATAATGTGTTGATTCCCCCCATCTGAAGTTGGGTTGCAATCAATGAATTCCACCCCCCAATTTGTGAAGGGATCGATAGTAATGACTGGGTGAAGAGGGGATAGATGCAAGCGCATTTTTCGAGTGAACACTTGGCAGGGGTGACACTTCTTAACCACTCAATACAATATTTCAAGATAGTAGTCTAGAACTAACCGGCCTGCAAATTGTTTTGGGTTGTCGCAAGCCCAGGTAGGTTGCCACCACAAGCCCCACTCATTAAGGAATGAATCGACCTCTCCATGAGTTAAACAATGATGCAAGATATCATCTATTCCTTGACGATATAAAGTGTCACCGACGATATTATATTTCTTAGCTTGGTATCCGATACATCGTTACTCATCTTGTGAGAGATGCTGAGAGAACTTGAAGGTCTGAAGATAGAGAACAATGTCTCCATACAAGGGGTGAGACGACAATACAAGAACAAATTGTTCATCCGCAAACAAATCAACATGGATAACGTTTTCATCTATTCATGGAAAATCATATATTAACTCCGTGAAGACTAGCAATTTCTCGTATTTCACAGAAGTGAAATCAAGATAAAACTCTTTTAAAATGAAAATCCATTTATTATATTTTCCCCCTATGATATGCCTTGTAGGGACGTATTGAAATGGATTGACATCAGAAACCACAATAGTCTTGAAAAGTAATATATAATGACCCAAATGGTGGACTACGTGAATGAAAACCAAAGTTATATTTTCGATGTGAGAGTAATTATGTTCAAGACCGATTAAAGTTTGACTAAGATAGTATATGATGTGCTCATGGATCTCATCATCCTCCTGAATCAGAACCATACCAATCGTATCCTCAGATGTGGCGATATAAAGGAAGTAATCTCTACTGTAGTCAAGCGGCTTCAATAAAGGCATCGACACCAAATATTTTTTCAAAGCATCGAAGGACTGTTGGGCTCGCTCATCCAAGATAAAAGGGGTGTCCTTCTTCAAAAGACGCATGAAACATTTAGTGATAGTGGCATAGTTCACTATAAACCGACAAAGAAAGTTAACTTTCCCCTGTAAACCACGAAGTTGTCTAATCATGCACGGGGGAGGAAATAGAAGTATTGCTTCAACCTTAAGTAGATCTACCATGATCCCAGTCTTAGAAACTAGAAAAACCAAAAGATGACTAGACTTAACGCAAAATATGCACTTGTGAGGGTTCAACTAGATTCTATAGTAACAACATCTTTCAAAAAAAAGGTGAAGGTGTATAACATGATCCTCTCTCTTGTGAGAGTGAATTAAATATCATCAAGTTAAGCTTTGACTATGTTCTTAATATCATGAAAAGATAAATCCATGGCACATTGAAAGGTTTCTCCAACATTTTTTAGGATGCAATGCATTTTCCGGAATGCAAAAGTACCCGAACGATAAATAAATGCCATCTTGTGTTGATCCTCAGGTTTGATTTGAATATGGTTATATCCTTAAAATCCATCCATAAAATAAAATACTTCTCTTCTCGCACACTCGTTGAGAATCTTATCGATGAAAGGTGTAGGGAAGTTATCATTACAAAAATCCTTGTTCAACTCATGAAATTCCATACATACATGGATGGTTATTTGCTTCTTATCCATAGGAACATGATTTGATACCCATTCATCAAGGGAACAGAGTAGATGAAGCCAACGTTAAGTAGCTTCTCCACATGTTCCTTAATAGTATGGGCCTTTCAAGGATTGACAACTCTAAGACATTGCCGAATAGGTTTTTCATCCGGATAAGTACTAATCTCATGTTCAATAATACGAGGGTCGATTCCTAGCATCTCTTCATAATACCAAGAAAATACTTCTCATAATTCCTTGAAGAGTTCGATGTAGATCAAGATATCTTATGGCAAACAATTTGCACTGATATTTACATTTTCAATCTTGCTAGGGGTACAAGAGATATCGATCGCGACAGTAGGAGAAATACTTGCCATGTTTCCTTTGGAATAAATGTCATGCGTATCAAGTGGAACTATGGCGTGACTGACTATCTCACTCAAAGTAGATAAAAAATCATCTTGTTCGATTCTTTCAAGATATGGGAGAAAATAAGAATGGTGATGCATATCATCCCAAGGTTTGTCGGAACCATTCATGGATTTGATGATAGATTCGTCTGAAGGCAATGTCCCATTGAGGAAATCATGTGAATAACATAATGAAGTGGCCCACATGGGCCTAAGAACATGATCATCCTTTTTGGTCGATGAGGGAATAGGATCGATATCGACATAAGAGTCAAGAACAACTTGATACACAATCTCTATTGGTGATACTACCATGGCCATTCCAGCAAGCAATTTACCTTCACAAGACGAATTCATGGAAGGTAGGGTCGACGGATCACTAAAGTAGGAAGTGTGGAAAGGAATGCACCTCCCTGTCGAGGCAGACCTACTAGACATGGCATAAACGTGGTGACTCGGTGTCGTGAAGTCAAAAGTACCCATAAGGGAAGAGTACACTCTGACACCGATATTCTCAGTTGTCGGCTAAGAATTTTTTATCATAGGGATCGATGGTCCAAGAGATGCAATAGGACTAGTGAATGCAAAGCATAACTGATCTATCGTCACGATCTTCCCTTTCCAAGGAAAACAAAGAGTATGAAATATGAACGATACGACAATGATCATATAATAAGTCCAATTGAATCCTAGTAACAAGTTATAATAAAGAGTCGCATCAAATACCTCTACTTCCACCTCTATCGTATTCCCACCTAACTGGACTGGAAAGGCAGGGAGAATATCATGAGGGCAAAAGGAATGACAATCAAAAGAAGTCAACATGTTCGATGACTTGGAAAAGCTTACAGGGAAACTTCACCATATGTATTTCTCATTTTCCCTCTCCAACATTGCTACCTATCTTCTCATTATTAGAATTGTCCTTAGGTTTATTACCATTTTTCCCACCCTTACGGTTATTACGTATTTTATTCTTAGTCCCTCCTAGTTGTTGGTTACCATTTGGGTTGGATGACAACTACACAAAATGTACATCCACCGACTGAGTGGGATTGGAGGACACAGACGAAGCTGGCTCTCATATAGACTGGCTTACAAACAACTCTTTCATATAGCATGTCACCGAGTCTGTGAAATTTACATTGGCGGCACCTACAATTCCATCAACATGAGTTCTGATATTTTTCCTAGGGTCGTAAGTAGACCACGATGCATTCGAAAGAAGGTGGTATAACATCGCAGACTAAGCATATATCAAGTCTAATTGTTAGGCTCTAAATATTTCTTCTTCCTCAGTGGTAACCCCAGAAGTCGCAATGTCCTTCAAGGTAAGAGCATGTAATGACCTAAGAAACCATTCTAAAATAAAGGATGGGGGTATAGGGGTCTTAATCAACCTCTTCGGTCTACGACACTCCTAGATATGGTCCGAGGTATGAGTGGTGGTATCTTGGCATAAAGTTGACAATAATTCTAGGAGAGCATTGTAACGGATGGGTAACTGGAAGTGGTTAAGAAATACCAACACCAACTGACTAAATGTCCCATATTCCCCCCTTTGGTAGCTCAATATACCATTTCACAGCAAATTCGATGAGAGTGCCTTGAAATAATCTTAATCGAATAGAATTGTCATTAAGGGAATTCAATGAGCACCAAAGGTGAAAGGTAGTGAAATGATCACCAGGATCCTCTCCATTCTTACCCTCGAACTTTGGGAAGTCCAAAAAAAGTTTGATGGGGACAAGGGGACATGTAGGATCATGATTCACAAGGTCATTCATTAACTTAGAAAAATTTGGCATATTAAGTGTGGCCATATAAGGGAGATGGGGTTGCGACATCTGGCCCCAACCTCTTGAGAAAGACTATGCTTGTGGAAATGAAGGCCATCCAGGGTTATGGTATACACCATGGCCCTGGCCAAGATTATAATTCCCTCCTCCAGGCTGATTCATAAAGGGTTGGTTGGGCATCACTCTAGTAGGAATGTTCTATTGAGGGTTATAGAAATTTCCCCCAGGCAGATTGGATCTGGGTTGGGGGTTTCCCAAATCGTGAAACTGAACTCCCTTGGGTGGGAATACAGAGGATATAAGTGGATTTGTCAGGCCAAATGTATTGGTCGAAATATGCACCCAGGAGGTAGGGTTGTAGGATGAAACTAGAGATGAATCTTATCCTTCGGGTTTATTATTCCACCCATAAGTAGGAGGATTGGACCTATTATCAACCCATAAGTTATGGGAATCAACTGGTGACTGGGATATTATCTGTCTCTAGTATTTTTGTTGACAAATGATTTTTCATGCTTCAAATAATTTGAGAAAAAGAAAAGAAAAAAGAAAAGAAAAAAGAAAAGAAAAAAGAAAAAAGAAAAGAAAAAGAAAAAAGAAAAAAGGAAAAAGAGGGCATAAAAGAATTGAAATAAAAGCCCCATGCAATAATGGTAACTTGGTCCATACCTTTCAAGCATGGCCAAGTTCTTTTAAATTTGATGTTGATAGGGTAGTGAATGATTTGGATAAACAGTTTAATCTTAGCCAAAATGTCTAGGTTAGATTAGTGAATAAATCTGGCCAGACTGTCTAATCCTGGTCAGATAGCCCCAGGGTAGAGTAATTTCTTAACCCAACAGTTTAATCTAGGTTAACTGTAATAGGAAGATAGGTTAGCATGTAGGTTATTTACTTCATTGTTTCACTCCAATAAAACCATCTCGATGTAAAATGTCACACCATGTCTCAAAAGCCTATAGGATAGTTTGGTCGAAGCCCCTTGGTGTTGTCTATTTAAAAATTTGGGGGAAAAAACCCATAAAATGTATTTATCCTAAGTTTTCCCCCCAACGCATATGTTCTTCGCTCACAGTTTATGCTGCCTGCACATTTCGACGGTCCTGATCATGGTGCTCAGATCTACGGTGTACAGAGAATTCCAGACCCCCCCCGACCATTCTGCTTTTAACCGGGGGGGGGTCCGGAATTGGAAATAAGACTTGCGCACATCTGGACAGACCATAGACGAGCCCTTAAATAAATGATCCAGATTTGATTCCGGACCCCCCCGTCCATTCTGCCTTTAATGGAGGGGGGGGGGGCTTGAATGAATGATAAATGACGTGCTAAGATATGCGGCCAGGAAAAGGGCGCGTAGATCAACAACCCTAATTGGATTTTGTACCCCCCTGATAATCTTCTTTTAACCGAGGGGGGGGGGTTCGGAATGGTTTTTCCCTTTGGTGAGGCCCTTGTCATACGTGGCATCAACCTATTGGTCCCAAAGTCCCATCACCATCTGCTATCTGACAACTCCCATCACTCATGGACATCATGTTCCACTTGTTCCACTTGCTCCCGAGTTATGTCACATCCCATAACTGTTGTCAGTCCCCTACCCCTTTTCACTCATGATCAACCCCTTATTGCGACTTTCACCTCCAATCCCTAGCAGCCACGTCACCCGTCTCTATGTTTTGGCCACCGTCACCTGCCATCTCACCCCCAAGTGGCCCGTTGTCCATTTATTACTGGATAACATACCCGTTATCCTGCTGACCTGTCTCCCACGTCCAAACGACCCCAGTTTCAAATAAAATTACCGTTCTTCCCCATTTGCGTTGTTCACTCATTGCACCAGAAAATCTCATAGCTAGCCCCTCCATTACATCCTGTCTCCTTCATCCACAGTTAGTCGACCCCACTAACTTCGTGTTTATTGCAGGTACTGTTGTAGAGATGGCGCCAAAGCCAAGACAAGGAGAAGGAGAGGAGAATCCTTTTCTCCCACCTCTTGTCGACCTGGACAATATCTCATTGGTCAACAAGGATAGATTGATTGCAGATACCAATGTGATTTCGATTTCTTAGACCTCCAATCATGGCTCAGGGAGGTTTTCCTGGACCAAAACGATGAAATTGGACTCTGGGAGTCCAATTTTCCCCTTTACCTCTTTCCCCAGATTCACCATTTTCTGGAGTTTGCACTTAAATGCCAAGCTCACTATATTCCTAAACAAAGAGCCGTCATCTCCTCTTCTGGAGACACCCTGTTCCTCATCACGCCCGAAGACATAGACCATATGATGCAAATTCCCCATGCAGAATCTACGTCTCCTTTCAACCTAGAAATCCTTACTGAGTTATATCAGAAGATGACTTTTCCCCAGAGAGCTCAAATATTCGATTTTTTCCTTCCCCCCTTCGCTCAATTCCCTTCCACAAACCCCCCTTACCCATCATCCATGTTCTCCACTAAGGGAAACCAAGTCATCTCCTCCCTTTGTGCCCTGTTAGGTTACTATTCCGACCAATGGGTAGATGAGCCCATTCTGGGTTTTCTATCCATTTTCTCCAATGATGAAAAACCCACAACATAGTTTGATTATAGCGCCTTCTTGGCTGACGATATTCAAGAACAACTCATGAATTTTGGCACGTAAGGCATGTTCATATATTCATCTATGCTGACATACATGTTTTTCTACTTTCAAGCAAATAAATTTAGTTTTTCCATGCAGAAGATGGACGCAGATGGAAGGCCTCATCCAGTCACAGCATGGACCTCTTTGCTGAAGCATAACTCCACAGAGTATAGCTTCAAAGCATTCATTGACCTATTCTACCACCCTGTGGTAAGCATGCTGAGTGGCAAGCCCAAGCCTCGAATAAATGACAAAGTCCAGAGAATTCTGCATCTCTCGGACAACACCAAGACCAGAGATTGGTACCTGTATCAAAACCATACTGAGATCAGAGTATTCGAGTGCGATTTGGAACCTTACAAGATTCCTAAGTATGTGTCGGTAAGAATCTTTTCTCTAGAATACATAAGACAAATCATGAATTCAGATGATATCCATTTCATGTCTTTGAAGAAAAAGCAGTAGCTTCGAATCAAGGGGTAGATTGGCTCTTTCATATGCAATATTCGAGGCACTAGAGAAGAAGATGACAGGATGTTGAAAGAAATGAAGTTCTTTATGAGCTTCCCATGGCACTATGATCCATACGTGATCATTTCAGAAATGCAGATGAAGAACAAAAATATCCCGTACATTCAGAAAGCTAAGCCCGAGATTTAGAAATTTGCTAATCATAGGGTGTGGGTGCCTGACACCTTGGTTGAAGTGGAACAGCAAGTTCCCCCTACCACTGTGCCACCAACTTCCACGCAACAAGTCCCTAAGGAAAAAAGGCCTCGACAATAATCATCTACGCCTGTCATGGAGGTGTCGTCTGAAGAGTTATAGTTACATACTAAGAGGCCCAAGACCACCACAGTTCCTAGCCCTACTAGGGAGAAAGAGGCCCCGCCTACCACAGTGACTAAGTATGTCATTCCACCCTTCGGTTCGATCCTGCATAAGGAAATCACCCCATTTGTGCTGAAGAAATTCATAGACTCCCCACTAGATACTCAGTCGGGAAAGACTAGGCCTAAGTCGAGTATCTTCGAGAAGTACAAGATGATGAAGAAAAAGAATCAGACTCTTACCAACAATACCTATGCTCAGTTTCAAAAACATGCGTCGACTATGCAACACAGGCTGTTGTCTTCATTTGACACAGAAAAGGGCAGGATGCACATGGCCTTCCTCCAGGTGCAGGTATCAGACCCCAAGGTGATTATAGATTACAAGAGGGCCACCTTCGAATTCCAGACGAAGGACGTGCACCTAGCAGATCAGATGGATCTACACAAACAGACGGGGGAGATGGTGTTCCATACGTTGGCACATGCTTCAGCTTCTGTAGCAAAATTACAGGTATCATTGAACAATGCTCAGACACAACTCAAGATGGAGAAGATATCATCCTTCGCAGAAGACAATAGAATCAAAACTTTGGAGGAGCTGGTCCTCAAGATCAACTATGACCCCTCCAACGTGAAAGATGCAGAGGAGATGATAAAGAAGAAAAATGAAGACATCGTCGCTTTAAGGAAACAACTGAAACTCCCTCCCAGAGAAGACTCACAGGTGAAGGAGATAGCAGAGAAAGAAGTTGAGAAGGATGAAATGCTCAAGCTACTCATGGAGCAATTTCCACAGCTCAAAGAAATGGAAGCTGAGATGGAAAGATTATTAAAAGAGAAGGAGCAGATGAAGCCAATGGAAGTCATTCCATTGAGTGCCATCCCAATCTCAAGAGAAAGCATAGTAGTAGTGACAACAATCCCATCTGCAACTCCAGTGACATCACAAGAAGGGACAACCGACCTCGCCAAATCCATGGAAAAGATGAACCTGCAAGAGACAGAAATCAACAGGCTTAAGAAGGAAGTGGAGAACCTCCAGGAAAACAAAACTTCCTTCCAGACCAGTCTCTCCAAAGAAAAGTAGGTAACTCA
>ML782843.1:37726-108264 GCA_009831015.1 Picea engelmannii
ATATTAGGAGTCATTTGAGGGATTTGAGATACAACAAATGAAAATGGAGTGTAGGGAGGCATACTTATCCTAATCCCATTGCTAGCATTAGGGTCAACAACTGGGATGGAGTTCGAAAACTGCGAAGTGAAGTTGGGCATACCATAAGAAAAGGGACTAGAAGCCATAGGGATGGACTAAACATTGTATCTCGGTGAGTGGCCAAGAGACCCAAAGGGGTTTGAGGTGGTATCTTCAACATTTACTATAGGTCGAGCCATAGTAATAATAGGTGCTTCCGACAGTACAACCACAGAGGTTGTAGGAGTCAAAGGGTTTCCCTTAACTATTGTGGGTATGGGAGTCGAAGGACTCCCAATCTTTTGAATACTAGGTTCAGTACTCATCCTTGTAGAACCACAATCCTGAACAATGGATCTATGTGTACCACTCCTAATAACTCTATGCCTTTTATAAAGAAAAGAATCAAAATCCGATGGTAACTGTAACAAGAGACGGGACCAGCGGGGAGGCTGGTCCGACTCCATGATGAATTAAGACTCTAAAAATATATCCTAAGGCCAATTAGTAATGAAAGAGAACACCAAAAGTCAAACGGACAATATGCATGCAAATGAGGTAAATTGGTTGAGTGGAATCCCTCCCTATAAAAGGTATGTCTCTCCCAAGAGGGGCTTGAGACTCCCTGCTAAATATCAGAGGGAACATAATAAGTTATAATGGCCCTCATGGGATTAACAGCCAATCGGTCAGATCCCTCTAGAGAGGTAATCCTCCATAAAGGTTGTGTGTTATCTGACCCTTATCTGACCCAAGGTACCTGTAGAATAACCCCTACAAGTAACCTATGAGACACCTAAGTCAAGCAACTAATAAACCACTGTATAATCCATGCACAAAAGAGTAGTTGTAAGTCTGGTCAACCATATAGGTAGGGTAGAAAATCCTGAAACCTTGAAAGCATCACCTCTCACGAAAGTAAAGGCACTAACAAGATCCCCATATATGAATAGATCCCCAAAAATATCTCTGGTGCTAGGAAGGTATCGGGGGAATATGCCTTCAACCAACTTCACAGGACCTCATGATTAACTCCGATGTGAGCGGAGCCTCCTGATCTTACCAATTATACAATGGATTTCTCCACTCCCTAAGTCAGACACATATGTTGATTTAATTTCCTTGGAGAAGTTTACTCACAAAATCTTATTCCAAGGCACTAAATCCTAGACTATTTTGTGCACCCTAGAAAAATAAAATCGTTACTAATCAATTTTAAATTATAGTGTTTATTTTAATGGTTGTGATTACTCAAAAATGTATGGTAGTGAAACTCATGGTGTTATGACTTTTCAAGAAAAGTAAATATGAAAATAATGCAAAGTCTTTACTTTAACTTTCAATGAATGATATGCTTCTAAAAACGATGCAATTTTCAAATTCAACTCTGCAATTATGAAGTAAAATGCAATCTTTCACTATATGCACTAAGCTAATGATAATGACTTCAAAAGACAAAAATGCCAAGCAATGCAAAATGCCTTTTTTTTGTATTTCAATATATCAAAAATGGAAATGCATAGACTGATAAGTAACTTGATATATATCCATACTGTGTATAAAAATAAATAACTCAAGTAGGATACCAAGCAACAAGACACCCAACCCAATGTGCAAGGACAATAGGAAATGAAAATATGAAGTGAAAGACTTCTCCCATAAATTTGAATAAAAGAGGGTTTCCTGTCATCCCACAGGTGCTTAATATGCACTACATAGACCCAAGAAGGCTCAACAAACATCAAATCACACCCAACAAACATCGGACCAGAAAAAAGGCAAGGCAAACTGATGTACGCAATTGTTCAGGAAAGCATATTGTATATACACAGCTTGCAGTGAGACAGACAACATATGTATGTGAGTGTCTGATCTAGGTGGTTATCGATGGCCACCCACCTTGTCTGATTCACTCAAAACAATTTTTTGGCAATTTTGGAAATTTACTACTTTTAGCAGGTTTTAACTTCTCGGGCCATTTTGAGGCCCTAAATGATGGTTTTTTGGAAACCATCTCTACAATATTTAAGTTCCTTTTATACTATGTCTAAAATGAATCCCCTCGACGATACCTTTCCAATGGGCTATCATACGCCTAAAACGGAGATCGTATGCAAAAGTTATGACCTTGGGAAGTTGATGTACTAACTTACCTAGACGGGGCCCAGATGACTTTTGGTGCTTCATCTCCTAGGGTTAGGTTCTTGTATGTATAGGTTTTTTGACATTCCTACTTATTGTAAAAAGGCCTTCAGAGCCTCATTGTAACCATCTTCTTGCGAATGCAAGTAGCCGTCACATCTCTTCTCAGAGATAAGTTGTCGTCATTCTAGCGAGTCTTTCACTCTGTATTTTTACAGACTCTGTACGTTTTTTTGATTAATAGAAATCATGTATTACTTTATATTTTTTTTTATGGTTGTATCTCTGATACATTTTTGTTATATTATTTAATATCTGCGATATCTCTGTGCATTTCTTTATTATATCTCCACTCTCATTTCGTGCCAAAAATAATCTGGATCAGTGTCAAGGAAAAAAGCCCATATATTCTTTAAGACAAGGCCAGATAAGGGAGAAAGGCTGAAAACTCAGACCCATAGTGAATAGAAACTTTCAAGCAATAATATGACAAGAACCACACTACAAAAGAGATCAATCCAAGGAGAAAAGTACTTCAAACCCTAAGAAAGATAATTCAATCCCCAGTATGGTCACCAATTCTCTTACGAGGGAAAATCTCTCTATGGATAGGGTGAACAACAACAGACATAAATGACTGGAAAAATCAAATCCATTCCAAATACATGCTATATAACCAATATGCAAGCAAGAGAAGAAAGAGGCCTACCTCTTTCAGATGTTCGATGAATTCCACCATTGAGCACTTTGACCCAAAAATATATACCTACAACAAGTTCTCAACAAACAAAGAAAGCAATCATATGGTGATAGTATAAAAAGTTAGTACATTAGATAGCATAATCCATCAATATACATAACCAATGCACCCATAGATAATAACTCATATATTTCCAAGATATCAATTGGATGGGAAAGGAGTATTTCTATTAATAAATGATCAATACAAATGAAAATATTACAGATTTTCGTGTTAACACAGTTCAGAATCAAGAAACTAAGTTCCTTCCAGGGAGGCCTCCACCACTTTAGTCCTCCACAAAAGGCAAGTTCATAAGAGAGAAACAATGAGGTTCTCAATCAATAAGGGAATATATTAGGGGTTGAATGTTGTGTTCAGACTTAAAGGACAAAGGAATGTAGACTTAATATGAAGTAAATAATTTCTCCAGATTAACTTTGCTCTCAAAGTCGAATTCCTTCTTCTTTTCCATGGCTCGGAATTGGCCCATTTATAGCCTTAAAAATGGAATTGAAGGGCCGAGTCAGAACGTTTCTGGTATATGGAAGACCAAGTATCATAGATCTCCTATCGTGACATTGAAACCCAACATTTAATTTTTGTTTTATGGCACAAATCTCAATGTACGTGGGTTGTAGTGGAACAACTTGTGTATACGCTTGTTATATAGTGTGCAATATGCATACAAGTGGAAAAATATTTATTTTTGTCTCTGGATTTTATCAACAGGGAAGATAAGTCTGCATAGGGAAATGGAATAAGTCTGTCTCTGGAATATTACATAGGGTGAGACACATCTTTCTCTAATAGGGGGGAAAGGACCATATGATCTTCCACCTTCATGTGGTTGGCCCGGTTCAATAGAGAATATTAAAATATTATGGAAATAAAGAGAAGATGAATAACAAAATTCTCTTTATTCTTTTTCTTTGTAACTAGGGGAATGAGTAGGGGCAGAAGTATCATACTCGTGTGACATAGGGTTGAATCCTATCGGATACCTTATAACCCCTAGGTAGAATTGCACATCTTGCAAGCACGTCTCTGAATAAATCGGGGTGAAAATTGAACTTGAGACCTCATTTTTACATTTCCTTCCATTTACACGACACATGCCAATCGGTCTACACCCCTGCAAGCATAATGCTCTTTATTATTATGTATTGTATATTCTTCTAAATTTTTAAATGCATGTCTATTTCTTAAATTCTTTATCATAAATTTAACATTTCATGGTTCATTTATTTCTACAGGACTTTGCACTAGGAATTGCAAGTTATCACTAGCTTATCTGGAGAAGTTGCATGAATTATACAAAAAGGTACATAATTAATACTCATGAATCTGTCTTTTTATATGCTCTTTTATTTATATACCTTTCATGTACATTGTAGTTCTTTATGTCATCTATTATATGTATTTTATTTCATCCATTCATAATTGCAAGCATATTTACCCTAACAAGCCTAATTCTCACTTTACCCTACCAACCCCTACCTTACCTTTCTCTCACCTTCCAACCCTAACTTGATGTAACCTATCCTAATCATCTTACATACCCTATCTTTACTTACCCTACAAACTCAACATAGCCTACCCTACACTTAGTCTAACTAAAAATAAATTAATTATGTAGTATATTGTACCCCTTGGTCACCATTGATGTTGTGTACCATTTCATGGCCATAGGGAATCTTACATGGAACAAATATTGTTTGCAGATTTCTTGTTTTGAAACCCATTTTTACCCTCAAAATTTCTCTAATGTAAGTGATTCAAAGAAATAACACTTTTCTTACAGATTAGGGATTTTTTTTTACTTTACATCCTTTAATGATAAAAACAATTTGGCACCTTGGAGTGGTGAAACAATTATAGATCAGGGCCAAAAGAGTTGTTGGCCCTAATATTTTGTGCTACCTCAAAACGGGATATGGAATTATCTTCTCAATAAAACTCGATAAGTTGTATACAAAGAAAACTAAAAATATCATGTCACAAGGGGATATGAAATTATTTTCATAATAAAAATTCATAGTTTGGGTTCAAAGAAAACTAAATATCTCATGTACATACATTTTAATCTTCACTTTATCTCCAAAAGTTAAGAACAATATCATTTAAGGCCTTTGAAGGATTGTGTTGTGGATCATAAGAATCCTGACTTGGACACTATTTTTACAAATTTTCATTTGGGTCAAGGTTCTTCTTCATTTGAATTAAAGTCTTCTTTGGGTTCTACCCCACAAGGAGCTTCCAATGCCTCTCGTGCACCTAATAGCACTTGTATATGATGATGTACAACTTGATGATCATTTTTTTAGAGAAATAATTTTCCCTCATACTCCCATGTATTAAGCATTCAGAACAAGGACATCGGTACCTTTCCAATTCCCAACGAATTCTCCCCTCTCATTTAGATTTCCAAATGGAGTAAAATGATAACCACTAACCAGAATAGTCGTTGGTAAACCCAAAAGACTCAATGGAAATGTATTCCTTGGATCTTATAACTTGGTGATCTTGACACTTAATGACCTTTACGCCTGCAACTTCATTGTATTGCATAAGTTATAAAGGAAAATTTTGGTATTGTACTCAATATAATTACTCAATGTAGTTACCAAGGTCAATATGTATGTGGCATAACATGATAACTTATAGTGGAATTATTACTACTTAATTTACTAGCACATCAAAAGTAAAAATCTCAAGGTCATTCTAGGAAGCAACTTGAGAGTTTGTGACATCATCAATAACCCTCCATTCATGGATATATATTTCCATATGTATATTTTATCATTATTCACCAGAGAAAAATATGGATCAAGTGATTGTTTGAAGAAATTTCCAAAGTTCCATTTGGAACTCTTAGAGTTTTTTCCATTTCCCACCTATTCCCATGTCATTGATTTTGATGGTGATAGTATCCTTGTGTAAATTTATGTTTTCTAGAATAAATGTTGTTTTGATTGGATTTATTTTGTATACATACCATTAGTTTATGCAAAAATTGGGCATGGTTTGTCCATAATTCAGAGGTTCTAGCTCTACCAATTGATAGAGATTTAAAATAAAAAACAACCTGCTTCTTCAAGTCACTGGCTAGAAACATCTATCAGGTACATGTATGGATGTATAGTCCACTTCCCCCTGGTAAGGATGATAAATGATGGAATAATGATGAGGGAATGATGAATGAGTCATCCCCAATTACACTAAATCTCTCTCTTCTATATGGATGTCCCTTTTATGACACATGGAACTCAAGGAACCCCCTTGTCCCTGTTTTAGAAACTTAGGATATATTCATCTCCATACTTTGAATTTAAGTAATATTAATATATTATTCCATTGGACTGAAGCCCCCCTATCTTATCACTTTCCTAGACTCTTAGGCCCCCTTTGCCTATCTAGTGGAGTTTTCCTCCCCCATCTCTCTTGTTTGGTCAGTCTCCAACAATGATGTATTTTATTAATAGTACGATTGTTTACATATTAGAATAATAGGCATGTTGGCCTTTTAACAATCTAGGCTCTCCAACCTAATAATCACATATGAACCTTGGCCTATAATATACTGTTTCACCAGTCCATTAATGATCCAAGTGGATATCAGTGGCCACCCACCTTTTCCAACTAGCTCAAAAGAATTTTCTAGCAATTTTGACAATTTACTATTTTT
The DNA here is from genome assembly GCA_009831015.1 of Picea engelmannii. Classification (NCBI taxonomy): domain Eukaryota; kingdom Viridiplantae; phylum Streptophyta; class Pinopsida; order Pinales; family Pinaceae; genus Picea; species Picea engelmannii. The sequence goes on from ML782843.1 coordinate 44,356, forward strand.
AGCAGTTTTAACTTCCGGGGACATTTTGAGGGCCCAAATGAAGTTTTTTCAGGATCGATATTATCTATGATATCCAAAGGTATGATTAAGCCCCCAAAATGAATCTCCTCGACAATACATTTCCAACGGGATATCATGCACCTAAAACGGAGATCGTATTCAAAAGTTACAACCCTAGGAAGTTGATGTACTAACTTACCCAAACAGAGCCCACATGACTTTTGACGCTTCATCTCGTAGGGTTAGGTTTTTGGATGTCTAGGGATTTTTTAATTCATTTTTAGTGTAAAAAGGCCTTTAGAGCCTCATTGTAATCATCTTCTTGCGAATGCGAGTAGCCATCACATCTCTTCTCAGAGATAAGCTGCCAGCATTCTAGCGAGTCTTTCACTCTATAATTTTATAGTCTCTGTACATTTCTTTCATCAATAGAAATCATGTATTATTGTATCTCTATGTTTATGGTTTCATCTCTGCTATATTTATGTTATATTATTGGATATCCGTGATAGCTTTGCACATTTCTTTATTATATCTCTACTCTCATTTCATGCTGAAAATAATCTGGAACAATTAAACATATGTACAATTACACTGAGGATTAACCTCGGCTATTACATTTCATAAATCTAATTTTATATATTTTTAAAAATTAAAAAATTGAGTGAATCCCTTAAATTACTAGGTAAAACATTAAGATTGGGTTTGAGGGTATTCACATAATCAATCCTTTTTATTATTCTTTTGTCTATAAGTTTCTAATTTTGTACCATGTAATTCTACTTCTAGATGGACAAGGAAATTTGTTTTATGTTGGGAACAAAACCCTATGTATTTCATAATGTTGTAATTCTACTTCTAGATGGACAAGGAAATTTGTTTTATGTTGGGAACAAAATCCTATGTATTTCATAATGTTGGGCACAAAAATAAAATAAATAAATAAAGGTTTTTTTTTTTATATAAAATGTTTTCAAATTCATTGATGATCAATATACAAAATATATTTTATAAATTTTTATTTTTAGAATTGGGTGCCCATATTGTTTATGAAAGTGAGTCTCTTTTATTTATAATATTATATTTATTAAAGTGGCATAATTTTAGTTATAAAATTATAGTTATAAAAGTGAGTGCACATCTTCTTTATATAAACGTATGTGTTTTATTTGTAAAGTTGTATTCATTAAAGTGTCCATATATTTTATTTATAAGAGTGGCCGTGTGTTATTTTTACATAAAATAATAACTATGTAAAACTCCATGTTTGCAAAGAAAATATTCATCAAATAAATTGTTATTTTTACATAAAATAATAACCATGTAAAATTCCAGGTTTGCAAAGAAAATATTTATCACTAAAATTTTATTTTAAATGAATATCACCTATTCATTTATTCTAACCATAGACAATTCCCCCATAACTATGTCTTTTTCATAAAATCACCAAATGTTTCTTGAGATACCAGTTAGAGATGAAAATAACCGAGAAGAAAGGGAACGTGTCATTGTTTGAGACCTTCTTCATAGTGTTTGAGTAATAGAATTTTAATTTTCCTATGTAGGGTCCTTGTTTTCTTGTTTGACCTTGGTCTAGGGTCCTTAACACATCACCATTACCCAAAAAGAATTAATTAATGGAACATCTCTCTTAAAGGCCAAAGATTGTATAGAAAGTTCCTATGTGGTGTTTCATTGTGACTTTCATTATGATTCAGCCCAAGAAAATTTGTTAAATTCTTAAGGCCGTTGATATCCTTTCCTAACTAATTTCAATAATAAAATACTTATTACTCATAATCTAAATCTCCCCAAAAAGGTGCATGTTTTTTGGGTTCTAGGTGTTTTCCATGGTGATTGAGCCCAATAACATTCATTTAGAGGAAAAGGCCCCAGTTGTCCTCATCTAACCTTCATTAAAACTTGATACCATGTTGTTATATAAAAACTAACCTAGTTGTGGTGAACAAATCCCACTTTGATGCCATTGACACAATACATATGTGATATGTCAGGGTTCAAGGACTTTTCCATGGAGCTATAGCATGAGAAGTAATATTTAGGGTTGAGGTTGATTTTTTCCTTTGCTTGACTATATGTGAGGACCCTAGACCCATAAATGATGTCCAAGAGCTTTTAATAGAGCCTATATTCAACTCATATGGTAAAAAATCCATAAATAGGGCTAATGTCATGGTCCCTATGTGTTGTTCAAAGTGCTTAATATTAAGAGGGTTCAACTAGAGAATGATGGCATTGCTTCCCTCTTGACCATGTTTATTACTTGACACACATTCATGTATGAAACTTTCTCGTAGTGACTATATCTTACCTAGAGGCCAACTACACCCTCCAATGTTCTTGTGTGTTGGTTTGAGGACTTAGTCAAGGTTGTTTACCTCGAGAAGCTTAAAAAAGATCATGCAACACTTTTTTTTCATTATTTGATTATATTTAAGGCGTCGCAATGCATTTATGGTCTGTAAAACCTTTTGATCATGTCCATATCCAACTCAATTTCCAAATACAACCTAGATAGGTTTGGTTACATGGTTTTTTTTATGTTGTCTTATTTCAAGAATCTTTTCTTAGGCCCTAACGATGTTGTTCTCCTTCCTTGAAATTGTTTTTACATTGAGAAGCATTCTTGGATATCAATAACTAGATTCAGTGTGATCATATCCATATTGTAGGCCAATCATATCCTACAACGATATTGTGTGGTGCTTCAAGAATGCATTCGTCTTGTTTGAGCTTAAGAAGTTATTTTTAGTATGTAGGGTTATTGTTTCCCTCTGATAATAATGGTCAATGGATTGAGGCAATTGTTTCCTCACCATTACCATGCTCAAATTGTTTACACCTATCTATGACAAAGAAAAATATCATAATGGGCCTATATTAAACTCTTATGAAAAATCACCCCTACCAATGGATCATGGTATAATTTTGATGTATTTTCCATGACACTTAACCCTAGGAAGGTGCATTTAGGGCTTGAGGCCCTCACTACCCATTTTAACCATGTTTATACCTTAAGAATCATTTATAGTGCACAAAACCTACTCATGGTTCCCGCATCTTACTCAGAGGTGTATAAAGAACCCCTATAAAAGAGTAAAGTGTTTTGAGGAATTGTTCAAGTATATTTAGCCTAAGAAATTTCAACAATTTCTCAAGGAAGTTTTTTTCCTTCCTGGACCATTGTGAAAGAACCCATGAACCATCCTTGGTTCACAAAAACTTTTCATGGATTGCATATCCAATTTGGTACTAAAGACACCCTAGAGAGTGTTTGTGTTGTGGTTTGCAAGTGATGTTCGATGATCAATCTTGAGAATATATGTTTAGTCCCTAAGGCCCAACTATTTCCCTACCTTAATCATGACACTTGGGCTCAAGAAGGTTCATTTAAGGATTAACCCCCTTGTTTATGATCTTGACAATGTTTAATCCTTGAGATAGATTTCCACAACACTAAACCTACTCATGGCACCTATATCCTAATTGGATGCTAAGGAATCCCAATCATGGGCTTGATAAATATATCTGGTGTGGGATCGAAAAGAATTATTATTTAGGGTCTATGTTTTGGTTTACTCATGTCACTAGTGTCCCTTTAGTGGGCTATAGATAACCTATAATGGTCCCATGTGTTGGTTCAATAATGCATTTAGGGTTCTATAGATTGGGAAGCTTCATGTGTTATATGTGTTGTTAATGGAACTGGAAACCTAGAAGATTCATTTAGGAAACATGGATCTAGTTTTTCTCCCTTGACATTGCTTAGAACACGAGGCCCATTTTTTTCCACAATTCACTCAATCATGTTGCTTATATATCACTTTGAGGTGAATGACACCCTATAGAATTCATATTTGGTAGTTCAAGGACTCTTCAATGGTGCTTGAGGTTGAGGAGTAAATTTTGGTTCCAGATGCTCATGTTTCCCTCCCTCAACTATAGTCAAGGAACCCATGGTGCTCAAGACCTCGTAATGGAATCCATATTCAAATTGAATTCTCAATAATCCATCGAGAGGAATTACATCATGGTTTTGAAGTGTTTTTTATGGTTCTTGAGATCAAGAATGAACTCAATTAGGGATTAAGGTTGTTTCTCCCCACTAAGAATTTTCATGTATTGACACCCATTTCATATGCACAAAACCTAGTCATGGTTCTTGTAACCCTCTCGAAGGCTTGCAAGTAACCCCTATAGAGGATCCATGTGTTGTTTCAAGGAATCTTTCAATGTTCTTTAGCTCGAGAAGATTTAATAATATCTTAAGTCACTTTTTCAACTTCCTTAACTATGTAACCCATGGTTAGTGCACAAAACCTTGTAATCCAAATTCAATGCGAAGGATGCCCTACAAAACGATTTTTTTCTAACTTGTAAGTGTAGTTCATGGAAAATGATCTCAATAAACTATTCTCAATAAACTACATTTAGGGACTAAGGACAAAGTGTGTTTCTCCCCTAACATGTTCATACTTTTATAACATAGTATATGGAGGGAAATATGGAGGCATGTATGAAAAATGCATGAAGGCACACATGGTTTTAAGAACACAAAGAAATTTTAAGAAACATATGATAACTTTTATAACATAGTACACGGGGGAAATGTGGAGGGATGTATGGGAAATGCGTGAAGGTTCACCAAGGAACGAGGCACCTACCAGCACACACATATATTTGTGTGTGTCAATCATAAATAGTCATGATTGGCTTACAACTAATCTCCATTTCCATTTCAACAAGACAAAACAATAGGAACTTGAGAATATCAACATTATTAATAATGTGTTTATAACTATTAATAATGTGTTTATAACTAGTTTGAAAGAAACTTATGATACTACAATGATATCTTTCAAACTAATGATAGTACAATGATATTGAGAATAAGAAAAAATATTTTATTAAAAAAATCCATTAGCTTATGTTAAAATATCAAAAATAATTTTTTTAACATTTTTATGTTCAAGAAAAAAATTGAAAAAATCAAAGCCAATTCTCCCTGCTAATGAGAGTAGGACGTGGGAATGAATTAAAAATCCGTTGGTAAAAAGAGTTTATAATGTTTACACTTTTAAAATAAATTTCATTTTCTGTTTGAATGATATGTGAAAACCAAAGTTAACTCAATACTGTTATTTGCAAACTATCTGATAACAAAAATAATATAATAAAATAGAAAATTTATTTTTTCAATCTAATTATATTCACCATGAAATTTTAAAATATCAACAAGGTGAGAAACATTAAACTACACTGCCTCTTCCAACATGTGCCATACAATAATCTATCCATCTCTGCCGTAATAAAAATTAATATTTACAATTTGGTCAAAATGTTTGAAGTTAGTCTATTTGTTACAATTACCCCTTCTTTCCTTTTCATTAATAACTTATGCTTAGGCTAAAACAAAAACTACTCTTCAAACAAGTAAAATTGTACAATGATCTTTTACATTGAAACTACTGTAAATAGTTTGTCGATTTGTGAGAATGATATAATTAAGAGTGATATTCCTTTTCAGCGTAACTGCAACTAACATAACAACCAGAATTTGCATATGGCAACCCAGAAAAAACTCTTCTGGAGTAAGCACCACAACTTAAAACCCCTCCCAAAAACATCGAAGATCAAATCTAGATGTTTACACTTTACTCTAATTCTGGCTATCTAGAACGTAAGCGAAAATAAATATTTATCTCGACACTCTAAGTGTGGATTAAATTTGCTAAAATCTCATAACCACCAACCCTTTGCTAAAATCTCATAAGCACAAGCCCCTCTGATGAAAGAGTTAGAGATATATCACGACTTTTCCTTGGTGATACGTGTAATTTCTTGAATGGTCGAATCGTGTGAAAGTGTATCTACCGAGAAAATCCTCATAGACTTGGGCAGGAGGAGTAGGTTAATAAAATTTCAAAGTGTATCATAAATTTCTTTCATGAACCCTTGGCATCGTTCCCATAGGAAGCTGAAAATCATTCCAATAAAAAACGAAAAGATATAGGTAAATAATTAAACGTTAAGATAGAGCTGAGAGTACCTCATATAAGTTTCTGGAATTTGTAACCTTCGTTCAGGGCAGCTCCATATATTCTGTAAAGCAATCAAATGTAAGTGGATATCCACAGCAGTTTGGAATCAAAATTTGGAGATGCAGCATGCATGTCCTTATACTTTTCAGTTGAAAAAGTTTAAATCAAGCGATTTTTATTTTTTTTATCAGCAAATCTATGAACAAAGAGATCCTGAAATATTAAACGGATTCCTGAGTATTGTGCACAGAACCGGTAATAGCATATCAATTACTAAAATCTTCAATAGAACAGAAAAATAATAACGCTTGTATTATCTCGCTGTTTGATTAATATTGTACCAGAGATATAGAAATGGACGCATGACTTATGCTTCCCTATACACCTGCTTATGCGATGGCACTCGCACAGGGTGTCGTTTTCGACATCCCGCCTGTAGAAATTGTGGTAACAATTGCAAGGTGCGCACTTCATGGCTGCAGCGGTTCCCTCCTTTCTGCTGGCCATAACTTGTCTGGAGTAATCGACAGCGAAACCCCAATGCTAGTAGCGTGATTTTCTTGGCGCTCTCTGTACCCCACAGTCTTCCTACATGCAATATCTTCTCCCCTAGCGGTTTTGGCAGCCGCTTCTTCGGTCTGATGCAGTAATTCCAACAGTCCGATTTCCTCTACAGATGTTATCGATTCTCCTTGAATCTGTATGGATGGTGTTGCGGGGACCCCTGGACAGATGTTATCGACTGTTCATTTGCGGCCCCGTCCTTCAGATGTATATATGAAAGAAAGAAGCTGGAAGGAATCGGCATCCAAAGCTGTGCGTCCCTAGTTTCCGTATTCATTTGCACCGGTGAACCTCGATATATATCTAACGTATCTCTGCCTTTTTCTCGTAATCCATCTCTGCGCTTTCTCTGAACGCTTTATCAAAGTGGTCCTCCACAGTAGTTCTAAATGTGTGATGTTGAAGCGAGATCGCTCTAGGAAATCGTTCTTAATACAGCAGGTCAAGTAGTTGCAGTATTAAACGAGTACAAATTGTATGATGCAGAGGCTATTTTTATGGCAAACGAGCAATAACTAGAGATAACTACCACACTAATGGGATATCGCTAGATCCCAAAATCGGTTAACCATCAGATTTGAGCTTAATCCACACCAAAGATAATCAAATCAGCCAAACGCGAACGAATCATAAACCTATTGATGGAACCTGATTATGGCGAACACTGGGGCCCGTCCAGAATGATGCCATATACAAAATTACTAGAAATGAATTCGCACACCTTAACATTAACCCTCGACTTTAAACTCCAACAATTGTTTTAAGAAAAATGGAGTTATGTCATGCATTCGCTAATAAGATACCGAGTCTCGTTTCATTTCCATCGTCTCTACCACTAACAACAACGCTGCCGGACCGGGACTGTAAATGATTTTCGTTACATGAATATGAAAAATCATGCTTTTAGCTCCAACACATGAATATGAAAAATCATATTGCATTACTGACATGAAAATTTGCTTGCGATCGAATTAGTACGCCCCGTGCAACTGTTTACCAACACTCCTTTCAATGTTCTCATTATTGAACTTCAAATAGTCAAATTATTGGATCTTTTTAGTTCTCTTGTCACAATTGGCAAAAGACTGAACAGAAAAAATAATAGCACGGCTCTACAACATCTGGGGACTCTGAGACATGAATCACGTTCTTTGTACGTAAAATCATGTACGTTCTGGGACGTTTTGTTAGTCAAGACCCCGACCTAGCTCGTGATATCAAACAGATGCCGTGTGTTTGCCCATTCGTGATAAGGATCCTTTGTTCCTTAGAGTATCTTATGTGAAACCAGACAATCATTTCAGGGCCCGCTTTCATGAGAAAAGGATTATGGTGTTTGGATTAAAGGTTGAGAAAAATAAGCCAATGATGAAAACCTTATCCATCATAGAAAAGATTTCTAAAAGAAAAGTTTAGCCGTTTGAGGCTTCTGATGCTTTCATTCTTGTATTTTAAAAAATTCACATTCCATATGAATCCACCCAAATTTGCCAAATTGATAGATGGGTGGTTTATTATAAAAAAAAATAAAAAATACTGTTATTCATATATATATATATTTAATTAAATATATATATATTTAATTAAAGATATATATCCATTTATATATGACTTTGAAATTTGTAAGATACAAAATTGTAAGCATTACCAAAAAATAAAACAAACAAGCAATCTCATTGCGCTGAGACTTTGATTTTCGAGATGAAACTTTGGCTAAGACTCTGATTTTCTGAGATCAAACTTTGAGATAACCACAAAGTGTGTCCATAGTGCTCAACTCTTGAGATAAGAGAGATAAGCATAGACTAGGCCCCTCATACCTATGAAAATTATAATCTATACCATTTTGGGGAAAGGGTACTTAGATTGAAGGGTTTTTTTTAGCAATAAAAATAATAGAAGAGATTTTTCATGCTTTTATAGGTGAAACAGAGATATTTTGTTTAATTTTGAGAGTTTTTATGTAGTTTTTCTAGTGTTTGGTAGTATAGGGTATTGAAGTCCAAAGATAAAGCAATTCATCATTAAAAGGTAAGATAAGAATACTTTTCCTAATTGTTGAAGGTTTTAAATTGAATGGGTGAAAGCACATGGCCTATATTAAGAGATTAGCTACACAAAAATCATATAGTAATGGTGAATATAGTAGACCTCATGCCCTAGATGATTTGAAATCTAGTAGCCATTCTACTTTTATATCATTGGATATGTATATGTGAAAAGGTGATCAGGAATTATTGTTATAATAGAAACATGAGTGTCTAAGTATATTTTTGTTTTTAACATTGCTAATAGCACCAAATTCTGCAAAACTTGTTTTTATTAATTTTTGTTTTTAGTGATTTTTGAGCTTCTTCATGGTTTGGATGTGCCTTATGAGCATCTCTCTATTCATAACAAAACATGTTCTTATATTCACAATAAAAAATTAACAAAAACACATATAATACATAATATTTCAATTTTACTTAATAAATACTATTACCCATCAAATTTATACCCTGCATTGCAACCATACTGTGACATATATCCTCGCTGACCATACCATTACTGTAATGGTCACACTGAGAAAATCCGAAAGTATATAACATGAAAATCTTTTTCGTTATCTAAAAGGATATTGTTGTTGTCTCTCCAAGTATTGCTTACAGTAATTATTTTTAGTTTTTTTTTTTTATTATTTCTAGTTAGCTCTCTTTTTTTAAGAGAATGTAAAGGTAGGTTTTCAGGGGTACTTGACTTCTATTTAATACAGTAATGGTCATCTAACTTGTACTATTATTTATATAAGAATATTTTATCATAATTTATGATATCTAAGTACTTAATTATTATAATTAAATATGTTAATATTTTAATTAGGATATATTATAGTTAATTTTGATTATGTTATTTTAGTTTATTTTATATTTTATAATTAAATTAAAAATATTTTATCATAAAATGTATGACATTTATTAATTATTTAATTATTATAATTAAAAATGTTAATATGTTAAGTGGGATGTATTATAGTTAATTTTGATTATGTTATTTTATTTTATTTTATAATTAAATTTAAGTAACAATATTAATCAAATTAATGAAAGGAATTACCTAATCATGCAAAAGTATAGATACATTACTGAAATGATGTTGTTGGAAATATTTTTCAATTTATAATTTAAAATAATGTTTTTTACAATAAAAGATAATGAGAAAAAAGGTATTTGTCATTATTATAAATGGATCACCATCATTATTAATTAATGAAGTTGGTTAGTTGTTGTATGAAATGATTTTTTTTCCTAGAATTTGGTTATATAAATTTATACGATCACTATTTTTGGTTGTTTAGAATCTATTTATGAGAATGCAGAAATGGATTGATCATGCTCAAAAACTTGGATTTTAGAGAAATGATCTCTTAAATCTATGAATCCAACAATTTCTCATTGGATTTGAGAAAAATATCTCTCTAAAAAATCTTTCTGTTCTCGAAAAGCATTAAAATAAGCTTTCCAAGATCACCATACTTTTGTTGAGTTAAGAGGTTAGGAAGGTTGGTAGTGTGATCAATATTTTGAAACTGAGATATAAAATGGGTATAGGTTGGACAATCTAAGAGAATGTGCATTTCATATTCAAGCTTCTTAATGTCACAAAGGTGACACACTCTTTCATCCCATAGTGTTTTAGGAATTGAACAATGCCCAGGTTCACATGGAGCTCGTGAGAATTTGTTCTTATCTTAGCAATGCTTATTTTTTTCTTTACACTTGGCAAAACAGATAGATAATTTTGATCTTCTAGATCAGGGTTGATTACATCTTTAAAATACCTTAATTTTTTTTTTCCTCTAACTCTTTATCACACCACATTTTTTCCTTCAATTTTCATTTGACATTTTTTTTAATAGTATATTTATTCTGCAAAATGCTTTCTTCCATGATTCCCCAATAGTTTATCCAAGACCAGGCGTCTTTATGCCATCCTTGCTTGAGTCCATGGTGGTTATGACTTGATTTTGAAGTAATTTTAGGTAGCCTCTTGTCTTCTATGTTGTTTAACTTGTTCTTATACATTAGGTATCTAGTCATATCCATGCTCTCAATGAGGGAGAGGCTTGTTTCTACGAGGAGGATGTGTTAGGGAATATTTCCTTTAATGTTGAGATTATAGGTTATAAAATTCTTTTGTGTTTGCTCTATCTTTCTCCAGGATTCACGAGAGATACTACAACCCGAGACTTCACATCCATCAAGAATAACAGGTGTAAGAAGAGTCTCAAAGAGGATTTTATTCTTATCCCAACTCCAAAGATCAACTAATTTATAATTGTTTTCAAGCCCATAATAAGCTTTCCATCCCCCAATAATCCTTTTCTCAATGCTATAATTCCAATTGAGCTTGTGGTGAATATCAATTCCAAGATATTTGTATGAAGTCACTTCCTCCAAGTTGTTGTTGTCATATACAAAGGTATCATAAGGGATCTTATTGGATTTAATAATCATGACCTTAGTCTTATCATAATTAATAGTCATACCCATATTGGAGAAAAAATCCTTGAGGATTCTTAGTTGGTTTTCAAGATCATGGGGACTCCTTGCCATAAGAATGATATCATCAGCATTAAGAAGAAGATTGATGACTATAATAGTGAGAGAAAGGTCGACACAACCTGCTTTTTCCAAGAATTCTTCTAACTTATCAATGTATATGCCAAAAAGTGTAGGGGACAAGGGACGACCTTGTTCAACTTCGATATTGCAGTTAATCTATTTTGACCAGCCCTCAGTGTTTTTAAACTTAGCAATAACGTTCTCATACACCCTTATTGCAGTAACCCTCAACTTGAGAGACACTTTTATCTCTTCCAACCGATTCTAAAGGTTTTTCCTAGGAACAATGTCTAAATCTTTTCTAAAGTCAACAAAACAACAAAAAAGATTGGTTTTAGTATTATGGAATTCCTCTGCAATGATCCTAAAGGTAAAAAGATGGTCCACAGTTGAATGATATCTCCTAATTTTTATTGTCTTATTAAAAAATAAATTACGTGAATACGTTTTTTAAATGTAAATTTAAAAAAGTGTTAATGTTTTATAAAAAATAAATTAAGTGAATGTGTTTTCTAAATGTAAATTCAAAAAGAAGTCACGATGTTATAATTTTAGGTGATTGAAATAATAAATGAGAAGGATCTGCATCCAAAATTATTCAGAATAGATTGAGAGTTTAATAACAATGCAAACTTGAATATAAATAAAAGTAATATGAATTTTGAGATAAAGGGACTTGCTCCTCCTTTAGAGCCCATTAAGAGGGAGATATTCATAAAGCCTATGAATGAGGATATTGAGAGTTCAATATTAAATAATATATAAATTATTATAAATTCATGGCAATAAGATCATGTAAACTCGAACTTATGTGGACAACTCTCAGATAACCATCTATTTTTTTCAGACATAATCAGATGATGTGATGAATAGCTAGAAAAGAAGAGGATATGAGATGTTCATCACAAGATTCATATATATTGAAAAATATATGTGGTACATTAGGATTGATCTAGACAACCCTCCTAGCCTTGATGGTATGGGTTTACTAACTATTTTTATTGGTTATATAGTGTAGTGCGTATTAAAAAAATAAATAGTAAAACATTGTTTGTATTTGTGAAAGAAACATTTTTTCATCAATTGGATATATACATAAATTATTTAGCTAATTAGGTGCAAGTGGAAAACATAATTTTCATCAGATTTCTACCTTCAAAAGTAGTGTAATTAATCAAAATATAGATGGACATATAATATCTACACAATTACATTGTAACCCCCCCATTACGACTACAAGCGAAGAAGAAGTGCAAAGGATTTATTATTATTATTATTATTATTTATTTTGTTAAAGGAAAGATGTCGACAACAACAATAGTTAACTACATAGTAGACGACAAACGCAAACATGCAGTCCAGGCAATAGGCTACTATGACTCCACGCACTAGCACAAGAGTGTATGGGTGAAATGTGCATAAAAAAACAAGGAGAAAATGACTACCTTCTTGACGCAAACACAAACACATCTACAAGCTAAGGGACAACATCCCCATCCTGACACAATGACCTAGACAAACTAATACTAGAACCTCAAGGCCCATAGACTAACGCCAGAAGGTGTTCATCGCATGCTCCAAAAGCAACTTGCATTGCTCGAAAACACTCACACAGAACACACTAACTCTGGCCAAGTTCTTGATCACCACCACCTCATAGGGTGTACCATGATCGCCTCATAAGGAATGATGTCATTCCTGGGTGATAAATGCGTCAATAACCTTGGCGTAACATAATCTATCTGGACCGAGGACTCTAGATAATCCGATGTGCTAGGAGTCAAATACTAGTAAGAAAATCATGCCCAACCCCAACAATAAGTCGTCGAGACACTAGAGGACGATTACCAGGGAAGACATGAGCCAAGACACAAATTCGTCAACCACCCAAACCATTCATCAAGTCTAAACTAGTCAACAGTTACCATCTGATTAACAATTAATACAATCCAATCGGCCATTCTACTTTACACCTTAGTCATTAATTTCAATCTAAATAACATCACCTTCGAATCAATCGACAATTCTACATTACAATTAAGCATTAATTTCAATCAAAATAACCTCAATTACGAATCAGTTCGGCAATTCTGCATTACAATTTAATTATTAAATACAATTTAATTTAGCAAGTTTAATCTACACTTTCGTCAATACTAACTAATCTCATTTCACCATTAATCACTGTCTAATTGGGAAATTCTAAATTAATCCCCAAAATTAGAATCTAACTATCAATTAACAATATATAACCACATTAGCCACATTAATGAAAGGTACTACAAATATAACACTTGTAAACAATTAAATTACACATTTTTCCTATCTATAGTAATCGTACCAAAAATAACTAGTTGTCTGTAACATTAAGAAGGAAACTGCTGACTATTAACATCCTTGTAGCAATTGACATCGCTGTGGAAGTTAATATTATGAAGGAAACTGATGACCATTAACATCGTTATGGAAATTGATATTAAGAAGGAAACTGTTGACCATTACTTTGTTGTAGCAATTAACCTAGCAATTAACATGGAAATTAACATGAACAATAACATGGTTGTAGCAATTAATGTTAGGCAGTGTGAATAGTGGGTACACTCAATTTGAAGGAGAATTAAAAGACAATACAAAATTGCAGAAGGCTCAACTCATGGTCACTCTAACAACAAAACAAAGTCATAGTTAATGGAAAATTTGTGTCCTTTAATCAGCAAAAGGTAGTCAACATTTCAATGGAAAATCGTGGCCATTCAACAACAAACACACTCACAAATTTAATGGAAAATCATTGTACCACACATCAACAAAACGTAGTATACATTTGATAGAAAATCATGCCCATTCAACAACAAACACACTCAAAATATAATGGAAGATCGTTGTACCACACATCATCAAAACACAGGCTACTTTTTAATGGCAAATCGTGCCCATTCAACAACAACGCACTCACAAATTTAATGACAATTCATTGTACCACACATCAACAAAAACAGGCTACAGTTTAATGGAAAATTGTGCCCATTCAACAACAAACTCAATCAACATATACAATACACAAATACGGGGACAAAATGTTGTTACACAAGTTAAAATTCGTAGTAGTTAATAAAAGCTCCTCCAATCGCTGAAACAAGATAATTTCGTGGTAATTTACTAAGGAAAACACTGTGAATTCTGAGATAGAAACGTTGGTGAGTTCAGTAATAAGACACTGTAAATCAGGGATTAAAAACACTGTTCTATTGGTCAATTTCATAGAGATATTAATATTCAAATAAATCAAATCGTTGAGTTTAAATAGTTAAAATTTTACTGAGGTTAAAACATCCAAAAAATTTAATGTGCTAAGATTAACCTTTCAATAAAACGCCCAGAAGTAAAATTCTTCTTAACCAATACATAGTGGTTGTCTAGAATGAAAGGTGTGTAGCTTTGTCCAACACTTCGTAATCCAAGAAACTGACTAGAAATAAAAGAAAAAGGGTTTGTTGTGCATAGTTTCCCCCAATTCAACAAAGTGCAGCGGAAGAAGTCGCAATTGTCGAGCAAACAAAATGAAATATAAAAATGCAGGAAATGTCCAACAAGATATAAAAATGAGTTATAAAATGAGATAACAAAGAAGATATAAAAACACCGAGTTAAAAGAAAACTTCGCCATTAATAAACCTTTGAAGGCTTAATTAAACGCATCAAGGTGTAAGACCAACAATCAGCCAACGACGAACAACAAAGGTAAACGGTTGACAGGAACATCCTTCGCTCATCATCCACGCACAGAAAATCAAGGCTTTGAGATCCATAGGTCTATTAACGTCAAAGCAATGACTGTAGATAAACTAGAATGCTAAGACTATCATATTCTTTACTTCATTAAGCATACAAAACTCAAATAATAAATCATACTAACAATCTACCACGTAGAAATAAAGGAAGCATATCATTGCCCAATTGCCTTCTCTGAGTTGATGTCCTGCATGCTCCATGAAACCCCCGCTTGTTGACCGATGAGACTTCATCGGTACCTCCCATCCAACGCTAGGGGTACTCTTCTTCCCCATTATCCCCCCGAGTCGCAAAGTGGCCACACACACTAACTAGAGAATTAGGTAGCTCCTAGCTCGCCTTGCAAGGCTGAGCTACCACTCCTCACCAAGCTGGGTATCCCAACTCCCACAAGCTAATTTAGTCAAGTATATATTTCTGCAGTGTAACGTTACATAAAATAAAAGAGATCCATCTTCCTCCTCCTCCGTCCTTTATATAGATTTTCTAAGTCATTTACTTTCCCAAAATCCCTTTTAATTTATTTTTCATTAATTTAATTCATAATAATCCTCCCCATACATGTGTCATCCATCCCCTTCATTACACAATAAATTAATTTCCTTAATTAATTAATTACCCCTACTTCCCTCACTCACCTAAAGGAACTCCTATATTCACTCCTAGGTGTCCTTACAACTTTTAATGACTTTCCCCCTTATTCATTTACTAGTTGTGTTTAAATTAGAAAGTTCTTAAATGCTAGATACCTTACCAAGTTACACTATCGGCCTTTCGCTTGTGTTTCCCTTTTATTTTTTTATGTTTCTCACTTTTTCCCAGTTTCCTAATTATTTTAGATTTCTATCTTTCCCTTTTTATTTAAACACAAAAAGGCATGTGCAGAAACTTATCCCTTTTCCCTTTCTCTTTTAAATGATTTTTTTTTAAATTAGCATAATATAGTAAAACAATTATTTCCCCTTTCTAAATTTTATCCCAAATGATTTTTATAAATCGATTTAATTGCTCACTCCCTTCTTGTCACAAGATTAATGAATATTATCATTATTATTTATTTTATTTTTATTTTTATGTATATATNTATTATAAATAGATAAAAAAATTATCACGAGTATAATTTAGACCTAGACTTTATTTTCCTAGGTTGGGTGACATTTTATTAGGGGAAAAGTTTTCAATCTTCCTTACCACGTTATTCATCCTAAATCCATCTAGGTTTATCCAATTATTAAATAACAACACGATGTTCCCTTCAAGATGCACCACGTGCTCCAAGGGTTCCACTTGCCTCTTTCTGTTTTTCTTGCACGATGTGCCCTTCAAGACGCACCACGTGCTCCAAGGGTGCCACTTGCCTCTTTCCATTTTTCTTGCATGATGTGCCCTTCAGGACGTACCTCATGCTCCAAGGGTGCCACTCGCCTCTTGAATGACTTGGTAAACATAAAAAAAACCTGAAGTCAATACTCCTCCAGGTGATCTTGTGGGAGACTAACGACCTCTAAGGAATAAGGCCCCTGCCTTATTGCACACCCCTTAGAATCATCGTGAGCGACTATCGTGATCGGTCCTCATGACATCGTCTGTATTCTCGAACTAGGTAATCGTTAACCTATAGTTTGAGCCACGACGGGAGTGATAGTAGGTTGTGGTAGGGTTGTTTTACACATCTCTCCCTCAACATCTTTGGAAGTCATGCGTGACCCCTTTAATCCACATGTGAGTTTGGTCGACAAGACATTGTTAGCCTGCATCATCAATGAATCATGTCATAAATATATCCATATCATATCATCTAATAAGATGCACTAATTTCACATATAAAAAAATCAAACCCCAATAGTTCACTACCCGACTCAATCCAGAGTCGAAAGGATTCCATCGATGCCTTTGCATCCTCGAGGTCTAAAATCCTACAAACTAAGTAAGACAGAGTCAATAGCACATGTCTATGTCAATGCAACAAAACAACATGTCATCAACCCATAACACCTCATAATCAAAGTCAAATGTTTTAATAGTATAATAATCCAGATCACTTGCGAGCAAGTGTCCTCAAAGAACAAGTTTGCTTAGTGTGCAAGAGCAGGATGTTACATACACCCCCTCTAGGTCTAAACTTCATCCTGAAGTTTTAAAGTATAAGTGCCGAAATAATGTGTATCATAGTATCCAAATTTTATCTATCAAACACAATGGAAACTGTTGGCGCATATCATATGCATCCTCTCAGGTTGTCGAGTGTGGACTATAGTTGTCCCACTGGACCTTGACCTGATCTACTATTTGACGTCGTAGTTGTTGAATGCAATGATCCAGGATGGGGATCAGCTCAACCATGAGTGCCCCCTCGTCCTATACCTGCAAGGAACTCATGTCAATAATGTGAGTAGGATCACTGATATAATGTCTCAAAACAGATACATGAAAAACATCGTGCATATGTCGCAAAGAATCTGGCCAGGCTAGTTGATAGGCCACGAGCCCCTTCCTTTCCACAATCTCGAAAGGTCCAACAAACCTAGGATATATTTTATCTCTCTTTCCAAACTTGATCAAACTCTTATGTGGTTTAACCCTCAAGAATACTTGATCACCAACCTCGTAACTACGGTCAACATGGTGCGCATCGACATAAATCTTTTGTCGATCCTGCACTACTTAAATCCTTTGTCTTATGGTTTGCATTTGATCTTCCATTTATTGGATTTCTTCTGATCCCATGAGGACCCTATCCTCAAGCTGATCCCAACTCAAAGGCGTCTGACATGATTGCCTGTAAAGAAAATTGAAAGGTGTCATCTTAATGGTGCTTTGGTAATTGTTGTTATAAGTGAATTCCACTAGTGGAAATAATTATTCCCAATGCTCTTTTTGGTCCATCACATACATGCACAACATTTCCTCCAAGGTTTGGTTCATTTGTTCGTTCTGCCCATTAGTCTCTAGGTGATACGCAGTACTGAAGTTAAGCTGGGTTCCCAAGGCCTCTTGGAAACTCGTCCAAAATCATCCAGTAAACACCAATCCTCGATCGGATATAATCCTCTTAGGCATGCCATTCAACCTCACAATTTCACCAATGAAAACTCTAGCTATGTTAGGTTCCTGATACGTCATATGCATAGGAATAAAGTGAGAACACTTCATCAAAGTATCTACTACTACAAAAATCAAATCGTGTCTCCTGGTCGTCAGTGGAAATCCAACAATAAAATCCATCGTGTCTCCTGGCCGTCAGTGGAAATCCCACAATAAAATCCATCGAAACAACCTCCCATTTCGATTTTGGAATAGCATGTGGCTACAGTAATGTTGGTGGGTGTCTATGTTTAGCCTTTACCTGCTGACAGGCTAGGCATATGGCCACATATTTCACTATGTCTTCCTTCATTCCCTTCTAGAAGAATAAGGGTTTAAGGTCCTCCCTCATCTTCGTGACTCTCGGGTGAGCCATGTATACTGCTCTATGAGCCTCGCTTAGGATCAATCTCCTCAACACATTGTTGGATGGTATGTAAATCCAATTTTTATACCTCAATAATCCATCTACGTCAAACATAAATCCTTCAAATCTTGGTACCATCATTGTTTTGTGTCCGATAAAACCCTTGACCTCTTTGTACCAGTCATGGTCATGCTGTAAAGTTAGAATCTTTATATGTATATTCATCTGAAGAGGCAACATCGAAAATATGTGTGGTCTCCGACTCAATGCATCTACCACTGGGTTCAATATTCCTTTTATGTAAGTAATATTGAAGTTGTACTTGCTAAGCAATTCCTACCAATGTCATTTTCATGCATTGAGGTCTCTTTGCGTAAAGATGTGTTGTAGTCCACAATGGTCCGTCATTAGTTTAAATTTCCATCCAACAAGGTAGTGTCTCCAAATGTTCAAGGCATATATGATGGCTAACAACTTCAAATCATGCGTCGCATAGTTCTCCTCATGCCTTCTCAGTTTCCTCGAGATGCAAGTGATCACTCGATTGTCTTGCATCAAGACTCTGCCTAGTCCTTCCCTGGATGTGTCAATGCATAACAAGAAGTTCTATGTCCATGTCAGGGAATTTTAGTATCGGTGTTGTTTTCAATAGCTCCTCGAGCATCCGAAATGATTCTGCGCATTTCTCGGTCCAAACAAACTTCTTATTCTTCTTCTGCAATTCTGTGATCAAATTTTCTATCTTCGAAAATCCCTCGATGAACCGTGGATAGTATCATGTTAAACCCTTGAAGCTACATACTTTCAGGATGTTCATTCGCACAGGCTATTCCATAATAGCCTCAACCTTTGTTGGATCCACGATGATACCTTCGCTAGATATTACATGCCCTAAGTAGTGAATCCTCGATTGATAAAATCAACATTTGGAAAACTTCCCATACAATTTGTGCTCTTGCAGACACGATAGTACTAAGCGCAAGTGCTCTTCATGCTCCTCTGTCATTCAAGAGTAAATCAAAATATCGTCAATGAAAACTTGAACAAACTTGTCCAAGTACTCATGAAACACCCCGTTCATCAAAATCATAAATAGCCTTGGGGCCTTTGTCTGTCCAAATGGTAAAACAGTAAACTCGTAATGTCCAAACCTCATCTTAAAGGTGGTATTAGGGACATCATCCTCCTTAATCTGTAACTGGTGATATCCTGATCGCAAATAGATCTTTGATAACATTGTCACACCCTTCATATGAACGAACATATTGTCAATCCTCGACAATGGAAATTGATTCTTGATCGTTGCCTTATTCAATTGATGGTGGTCAATGCAGAGCCTCTATGACCCATCCTTCTTTCGTATGAAAATAAAAGGCACACCCGACAATGACACACTTGGACATATTAGTCCCAAGTCCAACAATTCCTTTAGTTTCATTCTCAACTCCTATAACTCCGAGGTCGAAATCCGATAAGGCATTCTCGCTATCGGTTCAGTCCCTAGTTTTAGGTCTATAGTAAAGTCCAATTCTCTCTCTGATGGCATACTAGGTAACTCCTCTGGGAAGATGTCCACAAACTCTCTCACCACAGGAAGGTGTCATAGAACTTCTGCTACTCCCTTCTCGTTTAACATGAGGATCACTTAAATATTACATCCCTTCTGCGTGATCTTCCATAGCTACAAGGAAGATATGAACCTCAGAGAAACTGCTTGGTTCCATCCTACAATCACACGTCTTTTCCCCTCATCATCGACAAAGCTCAACCATTTTGTCTTACAGTTGAGTATCGCCTCATGCGATCCCAACCAGTCCATATCGATCATGACGTCATAATATCCTAAGATCATGACATATAGGTTGGCCCTGGTGACAAACTCTCTGAGGTTAAGGGTACAACCCATAACTTTTCCTCCAACCTTATGTTTGGCTCCAAAATCCATCTCTATGAAGATGAACTCATCTTGTTCGACTGCCTTTAGCTTAATCCTTTTTAGCACCGCACCACAAATGAAACTCTCGGTAGCACTAGGATCTATCAAAATACTAAGGGCCTGGTCAGCGACGATACCTGACGTCTCAAGCACAGTTGACTGGTGCTCTGCCTGGCAGTTATTTACCACTGCATGAATCTGATGGTCCTTCACCAAAACTCCCACGATAGTGGTTCTGGTGGATCCATATGCTCTAGTCCTCTCCATAGGTAAATTGCACTAGTAGTGTGGATCCCCACACATCCAACACCCCTTCTTTGGTCTAGTACTCCTGGTACCTGAAGTAGAAGATGACAGACCACCGTCCTGGAATCCTGGTCTATTTGGATGAATAGGCCTAAAATGTTGTTGATGTGGTCGATGTTTTTGTTGATTTTGTGGTCCTCGACAAGGTGTTCATTGCTAAGGCGTCGGTCATTGAGGTGTAGTGAAAGTGGATCCCCTCTGGAAGCCACGATATCCTATCATATGTTTGGCTAGTGTCTAATGCTGTTGCGTACCACATGACACCTACCCTGCTGATCTTGCTGGAGTCTCCCCTGACCCGGACTGATAATTTCCTCCTCTACAATGAGGGCCTTCTGGACGACATCGTGGAAGGTCTGAGGCATCAGAATCCTAACCTTTGCACGTATGCTTCCATTAATTCCAAACACGAGCCTGTTGACCTTAAGTTTCTCTATATTAATATGCAGAGCATAGAGAAGAAAATCCATGTAAAGGGCCTCATACTCAGGAACCGTATGGTCACCCTATCATAACGTGTTTAACTCATTGATCTGACGCTCAATGAATTCCTTTGATACGTACCTCTCTTAATCCGGATTATTTTCAACACGAAATGAGAGCGAAGATATAATAAGGAAATGCACAGAGATATCGTAGATATTCAATAATTTAACATGAATGTATCAGAGATGCAACCATAAACACATATATATAGTAATACATGATTTCTATTAATCAAAGAAATTTACAAAGACTGTAAAAATATTGAGTTGAAGACTCGCTAGAATGGTGGCAGCTTATCTCCGAGAAGAGATGTGACGGCTACTCACATTCACAAGAAGATGATTACAATGAGGCTCTGAAGGAATTTTTTACAATAAAAAGGAATTCCAAAAACCCCATACACCCAAAAACCTAACCCTAGGAGATGAAGCACGAAAAGTCATGTGGGCCCCATTTGGGTAAGTGAGTACATCAACTTCCCAAGGTCATAACTTTTGCATACTATCTCTGTTTTAGGCGTCTGATAGCTCGTTGGAAAGGTATCATCAAGGAGACTAATTTTGGGTGACCAATAATTCCTCTAGCTATAATTGAGAACCTCAATCTCTAAAAACCTTCATTTGGGCCCCCAAAATGGCCCGAAAAGTTAAAACTTGCTAAAAATAGTAAATTGCCAAAATTGCTAGAAAAATGTTTTGAGCCAGTTCGAAAAGGTGGGTGGCCATCGATATCCAAATGGATCATCTCTTAGAACCATTCCTCAAAAATTTCCCATGACACGTCCTCAACGACCATGTTCAGTTGTGGCAGGAGCATCTTCCAGCATAAAAGAGTGCTCCCCTTCAGTTGAAAGACCGCCATGCAATCCTTCATGTTGAAGGTATAGTCACAAAGTGAAAATCACATTTAAATATTATCCAACCATTCCTTGAAAGCTGTGTCATCCAGGGCACCAAAGAAATCATAAAATTTGACCTTCTCGAGTTCATGACGAATGTTACCAGTACCAACTAGAGCGTGCAGTGGAACCTTAGGGGGTGTCGGTGCCTTGGACTCATCTCTGTCCAAATTGCTGATCAGTGCCTTATAAATCCACTGAAAATACCTCATCATTCCAGCCACATCACCCACCGCTATCTTCTCCTGCCCGACAACCTGTTCTTCTCCCTAGGGGTTGGACCCCTCAGGTATGGATTCTATGGGAGGCATCGCGCCTCCTCCCCTAGCACCCCATCGTCTACCTCCGAGAAGATCTCTAACCATGATCACCTACACAGATACAAGTCAACTCAATTAGAAATAGTATAATTAAATCATATCAACAGAAGTCATAGTGATCCCAAGTCACGGTTTGAACCCCCACTCTGATACCACATGTAACGCTCCCACCGTTACTAATACAAGAAAAGAAGAAGTGCAAAGGATTTTTTTTTTTTGTTAAAGGAAAGATGGAAACGAAAATAGTAGTTAACCACATAACTGATTATGAACACAAGCATGCAATCCAGGCAACATCCTACTATGACTCCACACGCTAGCACAAGAGCATCTAGGCGAAACATGCGTAGAACAACAAGGAGAAAATGACTACCCACCCGATGCAAACATGACCACACCTACAAACTAAGGGACAATATACCCATATTGACACAACAAACTAGACAAACTAAGAATAAAACCTCAAGGCATGCGAACTAATGCCTGAAGGCATTCATCCCATGCCCCAAAAGAAACTTGCAATGCTCGAAAACACTCACACAGAATGCATTAACTTCGGCCAAGTTCTCGATCACTTCCACCACATAGAGAGTGCCATGATCCCCTCATCAGGAATGATTCCATTTCTGGGTGATAGACGCATCAATAACCTTGGCGTAACATAATCTATCTAGACAGAGCACTCTAGACAATTGGACACACTAGGAGCCGAACACCGGTAAGAAAATCACACCCAACCCCAAAAAAAGGTCAATTATACACCAGAGGATGACTACAAGGGAAGACACGAGCCAAGACATGACTTCATCAACCACCCAACCCATTCATCAAGTCTAAACTAGTCAACAATTACAAATTGTTTTTGACATTGAATATGCATCTAAATTTAGCAAGTCTAAATTATAATTTAGTATTTAACTTACTATCTGATTAACAATTAATACAATCCAATCAGCCATTCTACTTTACACCTTAGTCATTAATTTCAAGCTATATAACATCACCTTGGAATCAATCGACAATTCTACATTACAATTAAGCATTAATTTCAATCGAAATAACCTCAATTACGAATCAATTCAACAATTCTGCATTACAATTTAATCATTAGCTACAATTTAATTTATCAAGTTAATCTATACTTTGGTCAATAATTACTAATCTCATTTAACCATTAATCACTATCTAATTGGGAAATTCTAAATTAATCCCCAAAATTACAATCTAAATATCAATTAACAATATATAACCACATTAGCCACATCAATGTAAAATTCTACAAATATAGCACTTGTAAACAATTAAATTACACATGTCATCTATCTATAGTAATTGTACCAAAAATAACTAGTTGTTTGTAGCATTAAGAAGGAAACTACTGACTGTTAACATCATTGTAGCAATTGACATCATTGTGGAAATTAATATTAAGAAGGAAACTGTTGACCATTAACATCGTTGTGGCAATTAATATTAAAAAGGAAATTGTTGACCATTACTTCGTTGTAGCAATTAACCTGGAAACTAACATGGCGATTAACATAGGAATTAACATGACCAATAACATGTCTATAGCAATTAATGTTTGGTAGTGAGAATGATGGGTACACTCAATTTGAAGGAGAATAAAAAGACAATAAAAAACTGCATAAGGATCAACTCGTGGTCACTCCAACAGAAAAACACAGTCACAATTAATGGAAAATATGTGTCCTTTCATCAACCAAATGAAGTCAACATTTCAATGGAAAATTGTGTCCATTCAACAAAAAAAGCACTCACAAATTTAATGGAAAATCCTTGTACCACACATCAGCAAAACGTAGTATACATTTGATGGCAAGTTGTGCCCATTCAACAGTAAACACACTCAAAATTTAATGGAAAATCGTTGTACCACATGATGCAGGAGAATCATTGGCAAGCACACAGAGGCAGGACCACACAACACGTGAGAGTTCTTCCAAAACTTATGTGTGGGCATTTGCAACCGATTTCGGAATCCGCCTCCACTCAACGCTGGAAATTCACCTTTGGAGGCACGCTTGAACTAGTGCTGAATTTTACCCTCTGAGGCAAGTTTTGAAATTGTAAACAGAGCAGGGGTTTCCACTTTGGCTCTAGAATGTGGCTGAACTAACATAGTGTAGGATTTTAGAGTAGGCAAGTAGCCACAAAAAATGCTATAAAATTTTTGGAGTTATGTAGAAGTTGGTACACATAGTTAGAGAGGGCTGGAAAACAGAGAGAAATGAGTTGTAAGAGAGAACTGTGAGTTAGCAGGAGATCTCAATATTTTGAGTGACTATAATTTTGAATGTATTGTGTAGCTAGTGGTCACTTGTGAATATAACAGAATGGAAAATTGACCCAAATGTATGGTGTTTGGACTATGTGCATTTTCTTGTTATTTTCTGTTTTCATGAACAAGTGGATGGAACTGTGAATTTTCCTCGTTTCAATTATTTCTCTTCATTGGAAGCTCTGCAAGGTGTGTATCGAGCTGGAGAGGAACACCATGGATATAAGTTATCGAAATCTCTCAGACGCAAGGAGTGCGTGGGAGATCGAAGTCTGAACCAGACAAATCTCAGGAGGAATAACGCTTCGGGAGTGTTATCGAGATCTAGGAACTCATTCCCTGGAAGAGGTGAAGACCAATTCTTCGAAGACATAGAAAATGTTGTAAGTCTGAAGAGAGTAAAATCTCAAGAGGAAGAACGTCTTTCAGCATTGGATTATGGTGGAAAACCCTGCTAACCGTCTAATTTGAGGAAGGAGCGCAGACCTTAACGCTATGTAGATCCAGGAGGGGAGATCCGGGAGACCTAGACGAATGGTGGAGAGTTCTCAAAGAGAAATGTTGAAATCCCGTAGGCCATTGGATCAGGTGGAACTGTGAGGAAGTTAGCTGTGAGGGCTTCTTGAAGCCCAAATCTCAGTAGGAGTAGTGACAATTGATCACAAGCAGATCTGGACTGTTGGTCCATTTCAGGATTTCGAGTACCATGAGTTGGAAAGACATACACTCTTGTCTTTCGGAATCCTGAACCGCGAAATCGCAAAGTCATGATTCGACTGGAACCATAGATCCCAGGGATCATTGTGAGTCATTGATCAAATGCTAGGATATTTCGTCATTTCAGCATTTTGACAACTGGGGGCTCGAAGAGTGAAGGGACGGAATGCTTGACTCGTGAATTCTCGGTCCCTGGTATTTTAGCATTTCGGGTTTCAGGAGTTGAAGGGTCAAAGAATTTTGCATCAGGATCCATGAATTCACGAAGTCCAAAATTCCTTTTCAGTAAAAGTCTCGATCATCCCTTTCGTCATTTCGGCATTTCGGTCATCGAGGATTCCAAGGGGCAAAAATATCCCTTGTAACCAGATTTCCCAAAATCGCAATACCCGAAGTCGCGATTCATAAAAACCCAGAGGATAAGGCGCTGGGACATTTCAACGTTTTGGTGACCGGAGACTTCAAGGAACAAGGATACTCCTTGTGTCCAGATTTCGTGAAACACAAAATCGTGAAGGAACAAGCGTCGAGACAATTTAGCATTTCAGCTATCGAAGGTTCAGAGGACAAAGGAACGAGACGCTTAACCTGCGAAGTCTCGTTCCACGATAAGCGCCCTTTTTGTTTTGGTGCAAGGTCATGGCCCTTGGTCATGTGCTGTGGGAGCTCACGCTTGGCACTTGGAAAATCCAATTAAGTATTGGTGAAGGGAGTTTTGTGTTCATTCGAAGGGTTCCAGTTCGAGACCAGAAGAGCCATTTCAGCTCTGGAACCAGAAGATCCTAACTGGGAGGTTGCACAACCCTCAAGAGGGATTGGGGGTCTGCATCAGGTGGTATTAGAGCATCAGTTTTTCATCTGTAGACTTCAGTCAAAGGAGGAAAAGAAGGAGATAGAGAACTCAAAGTTGTACTATGTGTGTGACAGATAGTCAACATAATGTCGCTAAGAAGATGAGAGCCGCCTTTAGCCAACCATCCTATAGAGAGGGAGATGCGATATCTTCATGCCCTATTGGAAACAATGGAAGCAACACAGAGAAGAGCACCTAACGTTGGGTATGTTAGTGATGCAGAAAGTGAAGAGGTTGAGGTTGAAGAAGCTGCAGGAGAGGATTGTTGCAAAAGAATATTTGTTGAGAGCAGTTGCTAGATTGGGAGGCAAAGCTAAGATAGAGGTCCCCATGTATGAGGGAAACCTAGATGTTGAAGAACTGTTGGACTGGATAAGGCCCATGGACAAACACTTCGACTATGAAAATGTTGGTGAGGAGAAGAAGGTGAAGCAGGCAGCCACGAGGCTAAAAGGGCATGCAACACTATGGTGGGATGAACTGCAGGCTGAGAGGAGAAGTAAAGCTAAACAAAGGATAAAGAGTTGGGATAGGATGGTAGCCAAACTGAAGGCTAATTTTATACCCAAAGACTACCAGATCAATCTGTTTAGGAAGTTATAGAACCTGAGATAGAAAGGGATGACAGTCAAGGAGTACACCAAGGACTTCTACCGGATGAACATCAGAACTAGACAATGGGAGAGAGACAAAGAAAGAGTCGCCAGATATATAAATGGCTTGAGATATGAAATCCAGGATGAACTTAGCATGATGTTAGTGAGGATGGTGGAAGATGCTTATCAGTTTGCACTGAAGGCAGAGGAGAAGTTGGCCAGAAAATAGAACCAGCGAGGAAGAGGTAAAGGTTGAATCCCAAGAAAAAGTAATGGATTTAACTGTGATAGAGAACATCAGTCTAAGGACGAGGTTGAGAAACCAAACAATCACTCAGAACAAGGAGGAAGTTCATGAGGGAGACAAAATGATGGAAGAAACTATTCTATAGGAAGAGGCAAAGGAGGAGTAAGGTGCTATAACTGTGGAAAGATAGGGAATATGTCCTGGGAATGTCCCAAGAAGAAGAAGGAAGGAGGAGAAACCCACATTTCAGAAGCACAATGAAGAGATGTTGAGGCAGAAGGAGCAGAGGATGGAGCATCGCTGATGTTGAGAAAATTTATCTTAATACCAAAGACAAAAATTGAAAATCCAGTGCAGAGAAACAGTCTCTTCAGGACAACTTGCAAGACTATGGACAAGGTATGCAAGGTGATCATTGACAGTGGGAGTACTAAACAGCTAGTATCCATAGATATGGTGGAGGAATTGGAGTTGAAGACAACTGCACATCCAAGGCCATACAAAGTCTCATTGCTATAAAAAGGACACCAGGTAACGATCACTAAACAATGCTTGTTTGAAATTAAAATAGGAGGATATAAAAATGAAATCCTATGTGCTGTAATTCCCATGGACATATGCCACATTTTGTTGGGAAGACCATGGAAGTTTGACAGAAATGTCATTCACGATGGAAGGAAGAATACATATACATTGGAGAAGAATGGTAGGACACATATGTTGCTGCCAATGGAGGAGAAGAGAGTGAAAGAGGAAGCCAGCACAAGAATACTTCTCATGAGTGGGAAGGAAATCCTAAAAGAAGTCAAAGGAGAACAGGAGATGTAGTTTGTTGTGTTGAGGAAGCCCAGAGTCATCCTTATGAGAACATCAGTGGATGATTTACCTGAATAAATTCAGGAGTTTCTAGATAAGTTTGTTGATATAGTGGTGGATGAGCTACCAAACTCATTGTCTCCCATCAAGAGTATCAGTCATCATATCGACTTGATACTAGGAGAAAGACTGCCAAACAAAGAAGTGTACAGATTAACACCCTGAGAAAATGAGGAGGTGAGGAACCAAGTCCAAGAATTGTTGGATAAGGGTTTGGTCAGAGAAAGTTTTAGCCCATGCGTAGTACCAATTGTATTAAGCCCAAAGAAAGATGGAGGATGGAGAATGTGCACAGACTTGAGAGCCATCAACAAGATCACCATCAGGTACATATTTCCTTTACCAAGAATGGATGATTTAATGGATTTCTTAAGTGGAGAAAATTTCTTTTCTAAGATAGATCTGAAAAGTGGATATCACCAGATGAGGATGAGAGAAGGTGATGAATGGAAAACAACCTTTAAGACGAATGAAGGCCTGTATGAGTGGCTATTTATGCCATTTGGATTAACGAATGCCTCGAGCACTTTTATGAGGTTGATGAATGAAATTCTAAAAGATTTCATTGACAAGTTCAACGTTGTATATTTGGACGATATACTGATATTTAGTAGGACTAAAGAGGAGCATTTGAGGCACCTAACGCTGGTAGTGAGGAGGCTACAACAAGAGAATTTGTTGATCAATTTGAAGAATTCATATTTTATGAAGTATGAACTCATCTATTTGGGTTTCGTGATCTCTTCGAATGAACTGAATATGGATCCAGAGAAGATGAAAGCGATCAAAGAATGGTTGTCACCAAGGAGCATGTTCAAGGTAAGGAGATTTCATGGTTTAGCAAGTTTTTATAGAAAGTTCATTAAAGATTTCAGTGGGATTTGTGCACCCATGATGGATATAGTAAAGAAGTGGCACAAGTATTTTAAATGGACAAAGGAGGCCAAAAGGAACTTCAATATACTAAAGGAGAAGATAACAGAACGACCAATTTTGGTCTTGCTTAATTTCAAAAGGATATTCCAGGTAAGATGTGACACAAGTGGAGTTGCAATAGCAACAATTCAGAGTCAGGACAATTGACCTGTTGCCTATTTCAGTGAGAAGTTGAATGAGACTAAGAGGAAATACTCCACATACGACAAGGAGTTTTATGCCATAATTCAAGCTTTGAAGAAATGGAGGCATTATCTTGTCCCGCAAGAGTTTGTCTTGTACAGCGATAACCAAGCTTTACAATTCATAACCTGAAAATAAAAACTAAATCAGAGACATGAAAAATGAGTTGAATTTATGAAAATTT
Organism: Picea engelmannii; assembly: GCA_009831015.1. Lineage (NCBI taxonomy): Eukaryota > Viridiplantae > Streptophyta > Pinopsida > Pinales > Pinaceae > Picea > Picea engelmannii. The sequence goes on from ML782843.1 coordinate 73,669, forward strand.
TTACTTTTGTCATAAAACATATTGCAGGGAATACTAACAAAGTTGTCAATGTGTTAAGTAGGAGATGTTTAATTCTACAGGAATTCTAGGTGAAGACCTTGGGGTTTGAACACCTTAAGGATATGTATTGTGATGATACTGATTTCAAGGAGGCCTATGAAGCATGTACAAGCCCTGTACTGAGAGATAAAAGTTAGTGGACAGAGTATATGGTTCAAGAAGGATTGTTGTTCACAGGAAATCAATTGTACATACCAAGATGCTAAATGAGGGACAATCTTCTGAAGGAGAAGTATAGTTGAGGAATGGTTTGACATTTCGGCCATGATAAGAAATTTTCACAGTTGAAAAGCTCGTACTATTGTCCAAGTATGAGAACAGATGTGATAAAGTTGGTGAACAGATGTAGAATCTGCTAACATGCAAAGGGGAAAAGAAAAAAACACTGGATTGTATCAACCATTGCCAATACCAGAGAGGCCTTGGGATGTAATAAGCATGGATTTTTTGTTGGAATTGCCCAGAACACAAAGAGGATTTGATTCTATATTTGTGGTGGTGGATATATGTTCAAATATGGCACATTTCATCCCATGCCAGAAGACCAATGATGCAACACATGCTGCAAATTTGTTTTTCAAAGAAGTTGTGAGACACAAAATTTGTTGGTCACTTTTGGATGACGTTGTGGAAGAATATGGGGACAAATGAGTCCTTCATCTCATATTATCACCCTCAGACAGATGGGTAGACTGAGGTGGTAAATAGAAGTTTGGGAAACTTATTGAGAAGCCTGGTTACTGAACACCATAACCAGTGGGATCAGATTCTGCCACAAGAAAAATTTGCATACAATGAATCACCAAATAGAACCACTGGAAGGATCCCATTCCAAATACTCTATGGAATGCAACCCAGGGGAGTGTCTCAGTTAAGGTACTTGGAACAGGGAGAGATTGGAAGTGCTGGAGGAGAGGATTTTGCTCCTGAAATGCAGAGACTCCATAGTCAGATCAAAGAACAATTACAGAGTTCTAATAAGAAATACAAACACAGAGTTGATCAACATCGTAGGGAAATTCAATTTGAAGTGAGAGATCAGGTTTTATCACATCTCAGGAAGGAAAGGCTCCCTAGGGGAACAAATAACAAATTAAAGATGAAGAAGATAAGACCCTGTAAGATCTCGAGGAAGTTTGATGCAAAATCATATGAGATCGAACTGCCAGATGGTGTGGGTATTTCACCCATATTCAATGTTTCAGACCTATATCCTTATAGGAAATATGACACAAAAGGGTCAGAAGATCAAGGAAAGATTCAGCGGGAGAAACAGATGTATGTGGCAGAAAAACCACAGATGGAGAAAATTTTGGATTAGAGGATTGGCAAAAAGACCAGGAGGAAGACTTATTTTGAGTATATGGTCAAATGGAAGGGACACCCAATAGAATATTCCAGTTGGGAAAACAAAGATGCTATCTAGAAGAAGGGAAAATTAGTAGAGGAGCTCATGGATATGAGTCCATGAATTTTTGTCAAGGGGAGTATGATGCATGAGCATCATTGGCAAGCGCAAAGAGGTAGGACCACACAACACGTGAGATTTCTTCTAGAATTTCTGTGTGGGAAGTTGCAACCAATTTCAGAATCCACCTCCACTCAACTCTAGAAATTCACCTTTCGAGGCACAATTGAACCGATGTCAAATTTTACCCTCTGAGACAAGTTTTGAAATTGTAAATAGAGCAAGAGTTTCCACTTCGTCTCTAGAACGCGACTGAACTAAGATAGCGTAGGATGAATTTTAGAGTAGGCAAGTGGCCAGGGAAAATGATAGAAACATTTTGGAGTTATGTAGAAGTTCATACACGTAGTTAGAGAGGGCTGGAAAACAAAGAGAAATGAGTTGTAAGAGAGAACGACGAGTTAGCAGGAGATCTCAATCTTTTGAGTGACTTTAATTTTGAATGTATTGTGTAGCCAGTGGGCACTTATGAATATAACAGAATGGAAAATTAACCCAAATGTATGGTGTTTGGACTATGTGCATTTTCCTGTTATTTTTTGTTTTCATGAACAAGTGGATGGAACTGTGGATTTTCCCAGTTTCAATTGTTTCTCTTCATTGGAAGCTCTACAAGGTGTGTATCGAGCCAGAGAGGAACACCGTGGATCTAAGTTATCTAAATCTCTTAGACACAAGGAGTGCATGCGAGATCGAAGTCTGAAATAGACAAAGCTCAGGAGGAATAACACTTAGTGAGTGTTATCGAGATTCAAGAACTCATTCACTAGAAGAGGTGAAGACTAATTCTTCGAATACTTAGACAATTTTCTGAGTCTAAAGCGAGTAAAATCTCAGGAGGAAGAACTTCGTCGAGCGTTGGATCGTGGTGGAAAACCACATGGACCATTTGATTTGAGGAGGGAACATAGACCTTAATGTTGTGTAGATCTAGGAGAGGAGATCCCAGAGACCTGGATGGACGGTGGAGAGTTCTCGAGGAGAAACATCGAAATCCCATAGGCCATTAGATCAGGTGGAGTTGTGAGGAGGTTAGCGGCGAGGGATTCTTGATGCCCAAATCTCAGGAGGAGTAGTGACCATTGATCAAAAGAAGATTTTGGGTACTGCGAGTTGGAAAGACAAAGGCTCTTGTCTTTCAAAATCCTGAACAACGAAATCGCGAAGTCATGATTCGACCAGAATTGTTGATCCCAAGGATCGTTGTGAGCCATTGATTGAACGCCAAGATATTTTGGTATTTTGGAATTTCGGCAACCGGGGGCTCGAAGAGTGGAGGGACGAGACGCTTGACTCATGAAGTCTCGGTCCCTGGTATTTCAGCATTTTGGGTTTTGGGAGTTGAAGGGTCAAGGAATTTTACATCAAGATCCGAGAAGTTGTGAAGTCCAAAATTCCTTTTCGGTAAAAGTCCCGATCAACCCTTTTGGCATTTCGACATTTTGGTCACCGGGGGTTCCAAGGGGCAGAGATATCCCTTGTAACAAGATTTCCCAAAATCGCAAAACTCGAAGTCACGATTCATAAAATCCCAGAGGATAAGACGTTGGGACATTTCGTATTTTCAATGACCGGAGACTTCGAGGAACAAGGATACTTCTTGTGTCTTGATTTCGCGAAACGTGAAATCCTGAAGGAACAAGCGTCGATACATTTTGGCATTTCGGCTACTGGAGGTTCAGAGGATAAAGGGACAGGATGCTTGACTCGTGAAGTCCTAGTCCCCGATAAGCACCCTTTTTGGTTTTGCGCAAGGTCACATCCCTTGGTCATGTGATGTGGGAGCTCACGCTTAGCACTTGGAAAATCCAACTGAGTATTGGTGAAGGGAGCTATGTGTTCATTTGAAGGGTTCTAGTTTGGGACCATAAAAGATATTTTAGCTCCTAAACCAAAAGATCCTGACCGGGAGGTCGCGCAACCCTTAGGAGGGATATGGGGTATGCATCACCACACATCAACAAAATGTAGGCTACATTTTAATGGCGAATCGTGCCCATTCAAGAGCAATGTACTCACAAATTTAATGGAAAATCATTGTACCACACATCAAGAAACACAGTTTACATTTTAATCGAAAATCGTGCCCATTCAACAACAAACTCAATCAACATATACACTACACAAATAAGGGGACAAAATTTTGTTACAAAAGTTAAAATTCGGGGTAGTTAACAAGAGCTCCTCCAATTGCTGAAACAAGATAATTTCATGGTAATTTACTGGGGAAAGCGCTGCAAATGCTGAGATAGAAACATTGTTGAGTTCAGTAATAAGATATTGTACGCTAGCCTACTGGTCAATTTAACATAGATATTAACATTCAAATAAATCAGATCGCTGAGTTTAAATAATTAAAATTTTACTAAGGTTAAAACATCCAAACAATTTAATGCGCTAAGATTAACCATTCAATAAAACACCCAGAAGTAAAATTCTTCTTATCCAATACACACTGGTTGTCTAGAACGAAAGGCGTGTAGCTTTGTCAAGCACCTAGAAATCCAAGCAACTAACCAGAAATAAAAGAAAAAGGGTTTGTTGTGCATATTCTCCCCCAACTCAACGAAGTGTAGCCGAAGAAGTAGCAATTGCAAGGCAAACAAAACGAAGTATAAAAATGCAGGAAACATCTAGCAAGATATAAAAACAAGGTATAAAACGAGATAACAAACGAGATATAAAAACGTCGAGCTAAAAGAAAACTTTGCCATTGATCAAATTTTGTAGGGTTAATTAAATGCATCAAGGCACAAGACCAACAATCAGCCAAGGATGAACAACAGAGGTAGACAGTTGACATGAACATCCTTCTCTCATCATCCACGCATGGAAAAGAAAGGCGTTGAGATCCATAGGTCTATTAACGCCGAAGCAATGACTGTAGAACAGGCTCCTGGCCAACTACTCGGGCGCGAACTGATGAGATAGGGATGAAGGCAAAAATAAACCGCAATCATCACAATCAATAAACCTCAGGATAGTCAAGACATGCATGGATCGAAGGCCATGGGAAATAAATCAACATCAAGATAAGGCTATGGGTAAAATTCAGTCATCAACTAAAACGCTAATACTATCATATTCTTTACCTGATTAAGCATACATAACTGAAAGCATAAATCATACTAACAATCTACCACACAAAAATAAAGGAAGCGTATAGTTGCCCAATCTCCCACTCTGAGTTGATGTCCCGCACACTCTATGAAACTCCTACTTTTTGACTGATGAGAATTGACCAGTAACTCCCAGCCAATGCTAGGGGTACTCTTCTTCCCCCTTAGCCCCTCGATCTGCAAAGGGGCCATGCACACTAACCATAGAATCAACTAGCTCCCATCTCACCTCACAAGGACAAGCTGCCACTCCTCATCAATCTAGGTATCCCAAATCCCACAAGCTAAGTTAATCAAGTGTAGATTTCTGCAGCGTAACATTACACAAAAGGGAAGAGATCCATCTTCCTCCTTCTCCCTCCCTTATATATATTTTCTAAGTCAATTACTTTCCCAAAATCCCTTTTAATTTATTGTTCATTAATTTAATTCATAATAATCCTCCCCATACATGTGTTTCCCATCCCTTTCATTGCACCATAAATTAATTTCCTTAATTAATTAATTACCCCTATTTCCCTCACTCACCTAAAGACACTCCTAGATTCACTCCTAGGTGTCCCCATATCCCCTTACAAGTTTTAATGACTTTCCCACTTATTCATTTACTAGTTGAGTTTAAATTAGAAAGTTCTTAAATGCTAGATACCTTACTAAGTTAGACTACCGGAGTTTTCCTTTTGTTTCCCCTTTATTTTTTTATGTTTCCCGCTTTTTCCTAGTTTCGTAATTATTTTAGATTTCTCTCTTTCCCTTTTTATTTAAACTCAAAAAGGCATGTGCAAAAACTTACCCCTTTTCCCCTTTTATTTTTAATGAATAAATTATTAATTAGCATAATATAGTAAAACAATTATATCCCCTTTTTAAATTTTATCCCAAATGATTTTTATAAATCAATTTAATTGCTTACCCCCTTCTTATGACAAGATTAATGAAGATTATCATTATTATTTATTTTATTTTTATTTTTGTGCGTGTGTGTGTGTATCTATCTATCTATCTATCTATCTATATATTATAAATAGATAATTTTTTTATCACAAGTATAATTTAGACCTACACTTTATTTTCCTAAGCTGGGCAACATTTTATTAGGGGAACATTTTTAAATATACCTTACCACGTTATTCATCCTAAATTCATCTAGGTTTATCCAATTATTAAATAACAACATGAATTTCCCTTCAGGACACACCACGTGCTCCAAGGGTGCCACTTGTCTCTTTCCATTTTTCTTGTGCAACGTGCGCTTCAGGACGCCCCATGTGCTACAATGGTGCCACTCACCTCTTTCCATTTTTCTTGCATGACGTGCCCTTGAGGATGCACCATGTGATCCAAAGGTGCCACTCGCGTCTTGACTAACTTGGTATACATAAAAAAACCATAGATTCAATACTCCACCAGGTGATCTTGTGGGAGACTGAAGGCCTCTAAGGAATAAGGCTCGTGCCTTATTGAACGCCCCTTAGAATCATCGTGAGTGATTGTCACAGTTGGCCCTCATGACATGGTGGGTCTTATCAAACTAGGTAATTGCTAACCTACAATTCCAGAGATGATGGGAGTGCTAGTAGGTTGTGGTAGGGCTTCTATCGACACCTCTCCCTAAACATCTCTGGTAGTCGTGTTTGACCCCTTTACTCCACATGTGAGTCTAGTTGGCAAGATTTTGTCAACCTTCATAATCAAAAAATCATGTCAGAAATATATCCATATCATATCATCTAATTATATGTGCTAATATCACATATTAAACAATCAAACCCCAATATTTCACTCCCTGACTCGATTCGAAGTCCAAGGGGTTCTATCGATGCATCTGCATCCTCGAGGTCTGAAATCCTACACACTCAGTAGAACCGATTCAATAGCACCTATCTATGTCAGTGCATCAAAACAACATGTCATCAACCCATAATGCCTCATAATCAAAATCAAATGTTTTAATAGTACAATAATCCAGATCACTTGCGAGAAAGTGTCCTCAAAGAATAAGTTCACTCAGTGCGCAAGAGAGGGATGTTACATACATCTATTTTTTTCAAAAGAGATGGATGAAGAAGAAATTTTCTAAGGCCAAATGGCAACATAGATTTATTCATACATTAGATATTGTCTCAAGGAGCTATTACATACAAATAGAGACTAGAAAATAAAAAAAGTCTAGGAAATATTTAAAAAATAGTTCCTTGTAATGATTGAGCTCATAGCTAACGACCCTATTCTATTTAGATCCTTGAATCAAATCAAGAATTTTAGATTTTAGGAGAAATAAGGACATTTATGAAGGATAGAAGGTGGTTTTTACATACCTTATGATTATGGAAAAGATGAAAGACCTTTGTATTGTAGGAATATGGATGGAAAATAAATGAATGGAGAAGAATATTTGAGGAATTTTAAGATCAATCAAACTATTAGAGAATGAGAAGTTAGACATAAATAATCCAACAATACTAATACACATTATTTAGAACCCTTAAGATAAAGAAATTAAATGATTGATATAAGAAGGACCCTAAGATGGTTATCATTGGTGTTATTGGGATCAAAGAACCACTACTAAAGTAGTTGAATTTCTTAGCGAATATGAAGATCTATTTTTGAAAATCTTCTCGAACATGAAAGGTATATCTAGTTCCTGAGGGGAAATAGAGATTTACTTGAATCTTGGGAGAAATCTTACTAGGAATAGGAATTAGCAATTAAATCCAAAGTATAAATAAAAGGTAAAACATGATGAGATAGGGAATATGGTGATCACATGAATTATCATTCCAATTGAAGAGTTTAAGTTGATCAATACCATTGTTATTTTGTCAAAGAAGAAAATATAAATTCAATTATGTGCGTAAATTACAAGTTTCAATGCAACATGTATCCATGACCCCTTCCCTTCACCATTCACATGTGATTAAAGGAGAATACAGGAAGAAGGGAAGCTTATTCATTTATAGATTCATTCTTAGGATACCATCAATTTACAAATGCATAAGAAGATAAAACAAAGAAAAACTTTATGACATAATTAAGATCCTTTGTAAACAATGTCATTCCATACCAATTAAACAACATTCCCACAATCTTCTCTAAAATTGTGGTAGAAACATTTAAGGAATTCATCTATAAGTTTTTGGAAGTTCACCCAAATGACTAGAGAATGTTTAACCTAATTAAAAAACATATTCATGTATTTCCACTCATTATTGATAGTTGTAGATAGCTACAATTTTATTTGAATTTGATGAAATGTACTTTTTATACACCTTTTGGACTATTGCTTTTCCATGTGATTTGAAAGGAGGTATTTTTGGTGGATCAAGCCAAGGTTGTTGCTATCATTGACATGGATACTCCAACAATAACTAAATTTATTTATGTAATTTTTGACCATATAATTTATTATTACAAGTTAATTAGAAAGTATACTAAAATTATAGCACCCCCCGAGAAGTTGTTAAAAAATCATCAAAGGTTTATATGGACACAAAAATGGAAAGAATAATTTGATGTGTTGAAACACCTAGTCGATGACATTGAATTGGCGGTTGTCGTATCAACAAGGTGGATTTTTTTCTTTGAGAGTTATATGAAAACTCTAAAAATATATGTCCAAAAAAAGGCACATCCAGAGGGTTGTATGGTTGAAGGGTATGCATTGAATGAAACATTTTTCTTCCTATGTTAATTCCTTGGTAAGTATTTTAAATATGGGCCATGCTTCTGGGATGAAGAACGAGAAACATATATTATTGATGGCGAAAAACCACAATCTAATGGTGTTCAAGTAGAAATTAGTAAGTAAATTCATGATCAGTGTGGTTGTTTTCCTTGAAATCATTAATTTTCTTTGTAATTTATTTGTCAAATTAACAACATAACATTTGGATTGTGAAATAAACATGTTGACATGTAATGGGTGTAGACGAAAGTGATATACTCAACAAGTTCATTCTTTACCACATGGAATTTATGAACAAATGGATTGATTTGTATGATAAAAAGAGGGAATAAGTGTTAGAAGCAATGAGACAATATAAGATATCCAACACAAGGAATACTCCACTTCCCATTGATCTTCTTGGGAAATGGGGCAAAGATTGCACACTAGAATGGGTTGTTGAAAAGATTCAAAATCAAATAGAAGATGCAAGTATAGATTCAAACATAAAAAAGATGAAATCAACATGTGTAGAGGATGTGAAAGAAAGATACAGTTGGAATTTTACAAAATGTTGTTTCCTTACAATTTTGACATTATGAACTATTTTAAAATTCGTCATTATATTTTTTTTCACCAAAATAAATGGTCTTTGATAGGTGAGGAAATATCCTGCAATGTGGACATATGGATGACATTATCATGTATAAAGTGTATATGTAAAGAGTCGATATTTTGATTGTGGCATCATGGTTGATTTCAAGAAATCTAGTCGAGCAAGCTCAAAAGATAAGAATACTATTGAAGGGAATCTACAATATGTTAGGAAACTCAATGAAATTATTGAGTTGGATTACCACTTTTTTAAATGTTGTATTTTTAATTGTATATGGTATGAATCATTTGAGAAGATACAAAGACATGACACTCATAGTGGATTTTTTTCTATATATTCGTCGAGATTCCTACAGGAGGATAACGAGCCTTATGTTCTACCAGTTCATTGTAAGTAGGTATTTATTTAACTCAAATAAGAGGTGGTAGTGATCATTAATATATTAATTCATAGTTTATTGAGATAATATATATGTGTATATTAATCAATAAAATTGCTATAAGATACGTCTAATATATGTATGTCGTTCATGTGCATGTATTTTTATATGAAGATATTTTTGACCCAAATGGATATTTTTCATACATTATGATCCCATATTATGGCATCTATTTGACGTTACATTAGTGGATATTGAGAAAAACAATGGTGGCCAACAAAATGAGAGAGGGATTAGAGAACATCGAAAAATAAACATCCATGATGATGTTGAAGATGGTTATGTTCAAGCACAAGAAAACAACAATCTAGAGTTAGATAATATTATGGAATATAAAAATATGGATAGTATAGAAAATGATGATCCAAATACATATGGTAAAAATATAGATGGTCTATAATCAAATTTCATGCAGGTCAAGGTGAGGATGTTGAAAAAATTAAATACTTGAAAGAACATATGAACATTGGCAATGATACACTAGATGAAATTGTTGTAGACAATAATGTTAATTACCAAGAATTATAAATTTTCATAATTATCTGTAATCCATGTTTCTAAAATGTTGATTCTTATGGCGCAAAATTTCAAATGCTTCAACATTTTTTGTATTGATACAAATCACCTATTTCAATATCCTTAAAGTGTTCAATATTTTCTATGAATTGTTCGCAAAAACATTTAGGATTACTTGGAAAAGAGTAAGCATGGTTAGTGGTCATTTATTGGAAATTGTTAAAAAATATAATTACATATATAGTATATGTAAAACAATGAAAATCAAGACCATTAAGCTAAATTTATCAAAATTTTGTTCATTAATTTATATTTTAAAACAAATTGAAATATTTCACTAAGACTAAGCCTAAGGCCTTAAGCTTTATACCATCTAACCCCTAACACCTAGAAACATGGGTGATCTCAAAGATTATGTGGGGACATTAGAAATCCTTGAGTCTTGAAACCCTCCCATAGCATGAAGGCATGTTCCTAGTATAACCATGTCAAATTTCTACGCATATAGGCACATTTTGGAAAAAATTCAAAGTTCACCTCATTCACTGCTAACCATGTAGGGTCGATGGATGTCATTGAACCATTCACCTAATATAATCCATAACCCATTAACAATTAAACCACTTGCATCTTGGACACTATACAATTTTTTTGGGATGTATCAACTTAATAGAATCATGGTTTAATCATCTCGAAGAATGCCACAAGAAAACATCAAATACATGGAAATTGACATCCTCATCATGTTTTGTTGTAAATATAGGTATATCGGGTTTGAGCTTTGTTGGAATGGATGGAAAAATTGGATCATGATGAATATGATGATGATGACGATGGAAATGACAACCACGATGATGTCGATTATGAAGATAATGATGTCCCTAAGTCTTAAAACCCTCCCATAATGTCAAGGCATGTCCCTAGACTAAACATTTAAAATTTCAACACATACAGTCACATTTTGAAGAAATGTCAACATTGGCCCCATTTAATGGTCATTGTTTGGGGTAGGTGGAAGACATTGGTGTTGGGGATGTTGGAAGTTCCAAGACATTTCAAGAGAGTTCTGACAAATATTTTATAGAAGGGAATGACGAATGATGATAATGAGATCGACATGCATGATGAACATTGATGAAAATGTGGATGACCTTGAAGCTTATGTGGGGATATCAGACATACTTGAGTCTTGAAACCCTCCCATGCCATCAAGGCATGTGTCTAGTCTAACCATTTCAAATTTTGATGCATAAAGTCACATTTCGAACAAATTTCAACATTGGCCCCATTCATTGCATACTGTGCGAGGTCGAGGGATGACATTGGTGAAGGGAATAATTGAAGTTCCAAGAAATTTCAAGATATTTATTATTCTATAGAAGGGAATGGTGATTGATATGAATTTAATCAAAGTGCATGATGCACACTGATCAAAATGTGGATGATCTCTAAGGTTATCTGGGGACATCAGACATCCTTGAGTCTTGAAACCCTCTCATAACGTCAAGGAATATGTCTACTCTAACTACATCAAATTTTGATTCATACAATCACAATTTGAAGATATTTCAATGTTGGCCCCGATCACTACTCACTATGTGGGGTCAGTGGATAATATTGGTGAAGGGCATGTTGGAAGTTCCATGACATTTAAAGAGATTCCCGATACAGATTCTACAAATGACAATGTTGAATGATGGCAATGATATCTCCATGATGAACATTGATGCAAACATATTGTACGATATAAAATATTATGTGGGGACATCAAACACCCTTGAGTCTTGAAACCCTCCCATAACATCATGGCATGTGTCTACTATAACTAAATCAAATTTCGATGGATGTAGGCATAGTTTGAAGAAATTTCAACGTTGGCCCCATTCACTTCCCACTATGTGGGTTTGGTGGATGACATTTTTTATAGGTGTATTGGACGTTCCATGACATTTCAAGTGAGTTTTGACAAAGATTCTACAAATGGAAATGAAAAATGATGTCAATGATACATCCATGATGAACATTGTTGAAAACGTACTCGATGATATCAAATAATATGTGGGAACATCAGACATCCTTGAGTCTTGACACCCAACCATAACATCATGGCAGGTGTCTACACTAACTACATCAAATTTTAACACATGTAAGCGGAGTTTGAATAAATTTCAACATTGGTCCCATTCACTTCCCACTATGCAGGGTTGGTGGATGACATTTATGATGGGTGTATTGGAAGTTACATTCCATTTGAAGAGAGTTCTGACAAATATTGTACAAATGGAAATGAAAAATGATGACAACGATACATTCATGATGAACATTGATGTAAACATGGATGATCTCAAATATTATGTGGGGAAATCAAACATTCTTGAGTCTTGAAACCCTCCCATAATGTCAAGGAATGTGTCTACTCTAACTACATCAATTATTTATGCATACAATCATAGTTTGAAGAAATTTCAATTTTCACCCCATTCATTGGCCATTATGTGGGGTTGGTGGATGAAATTTGTGATGGGTGTATTCTAAGCTCCATGACATTTCAAGCAAGTTCTAAAAAATATTATAAACATGGAAATGGCGAATGATGAAAATGATACGTCCATGATGAATGTGGATTTAAACATGAATGATATCAAGGACTATATGGTGAAATCATACATCCTTGAGTATTGAAACCCTCCCATACCATCAAGTCATGTGTCTACTCTAACTACATCAAATTGTGATGCACAGAGGAATAGTTTGAAGAAATTTCATCATTGGCCCCATTCACAACCTACTATGCGGGGTTGGTGGATGAGATTTGTGATGGGTGTATTCGAAGTTCCATGATATTTCAAGAGAGTTATGACAAAGATTCTACGAATGGAAATGATGAATGATGGCAATGATACATCAATGATGAACATTGATGCAAGCATGGAAAATCTCAAAGATTATGTCCAGACATCATACATCCTTGATTCTTGAAACACTTCCATAATGTCAAGGCATGTGTATATTATAAATACGTCAAATTCCAAACCATACATGCATAGTTTGAAGAAATTTCAACGGTGGCCCCATTCAGTGCCCACTATGTAGGGTTGATTGATGACATTTATGATGAGTGTATTAGAAGTTCCATGATATTTCAAGAGATTTGCGAAAAATATTCTACAGACATAAATGATGAAGGATGAAAATGATACATTCATGATGAAATTTGATGCAAACATGGACGATCTCAAAGATTATGTGGGGACATCAGAAATCCTTGAGCCTTGAAACCCTCCCATAACATCAAGGCATGTGTCTATTCTAACTACATCAAATTGCGATGCATACATGCATAGTTTGAAGAAATTTATACATTAGCCCCATTGATTACTCACTGTGCAGAGTTGGTGGATGACAATTGTGATGGGTGTATTGAAAGTTCCATGACGTTTCAAGATATTTTCTAGAAATATTCTATAGATGGAAATGACCAATGATGACAATTAGAAGTACATGATGAACGTTGATGAAAATGTGGATGATATCAAAGATTATCTTGGGACATCGGACATCCTTGAGTCTTGAAACCCTCCCATACCATCAAGAAATGTGTGGAGTCTAACAATGTGAAAGTTCTACGAATATAGTTATAGTTTGAAGAAATTTCAATGATGGCCCCATTCACTGCTCACTGTGCAATTTCGATGCAATATGACATTTTTTATGGGTGTATTGGAAGTGCCATGAAATTTAAAGAGAGTTCTCATAAATATTATATAGATGGAAATGAAAAATGATGAAAATGATATTTCCATTATGAACATTGATGGAAACATGGATGATCTTAAATATTATGTGGGGACATCAGACATCCTTAAGTGTTGAAACCATCCCATATCATCAAGGAAACTATCTAGTCTAACCATGTCACATTTTGACGCATACAGGTACATATTGAAACAATTTCAACATTTTCTCCATTCACTACTCACTATGAGGGGTTGGTTGAAGACATTTGTCATGGGTGTATTGCAAGTTCCATGACATTTGAAGAGAGTTTTGACAACAATTCTATAGAAGGGAATCATGAATGATGACAATGAGACGTGCATGATGAACATGGATGCAAACGTGGATGATCTCAAAGATTATGTGGGGACATCAGAGATCCTTGAGTCTTAAAACCCTCCCATATCGTCAAGGCATGTGTCTATTTTAACCATGTCAAATTTGAATGCATACATGCATCAATTGAAGAAATTTCAACGTTACCCCAATTCACTTTTCACTGTCTGGGTTCAGTGCAGGACATTTGCGATGGGTGTATTGGAATTTCCATGACATTTAAGGAGATTCTCAACAAATTTTCTACATATGTAAATGACATATGATGAAAATTAGACATGGACGATCTCAAATATTAGGTGTGGGGTCGCTAGATGTCCTTAAGCTCTTGACCATATATAATATATAAGTAATTAAGCTTTAAACTACCTAACCCCTAAGCCCAAAATCCCTTATCACTTGACCCTTAATCAACTAAAATGTAACCCATAATACCTTAACCCTTAATCCCTATACCGAAAATCCCTAAATCCGTAATCCCCAAAGCCCTTATCCACTTAACACCCAACAACTCAAAGAAATAACTATTTAGGCACATCAGGCGTTAAATTGAAATCCAAAGTAGAAGCTAAAAAGGAAGCCAATTTGGATGCTAACCAGGAAGCTAAAGTAGAAGCTAAATTGGAAGCTAATTTAATCAAAGATAAAATTTGCACTATATTGAGCACAAAATCTATTAGCGCCTAATTTAGTACCATCTTGGTTTTCTTGGCGCAAACATCACCCAAAATAACGCCATCCTGATAAATAACATGAACTTTAGCAAAAAAGTGAAGAAAAATACATTAAAACAGCGAGTGGAAGCAAAAAAGGGAGCTAAAATGGAATCTAATCACATGGATTTGTTGTAGTGATAAGATTCAAACCATTTGCAAATGCTTTAGTTTGGCTAAAAATTAAGGAAGGAGAGTTTTATACTACGAAATTGGGTTATAAAGAACTATATTGAAATATTAATCAATATATAGAATGGGGTTGGGAAAATATTTCTAAAAATAAGTCCTCCATGAACTCGAGTATTTTGGTGTGGATTATTTTAACAAATGAAGTTATTACATAAAAAATGCTACAAATAATAAAATTGAAGGCCTAGGCATTTACTTGTTGTGAAAACAAGCTCTAGAAACAACCTCGCATTTGTTTTTAAACGATTGTTTTCCTCAATAGTTTTGAAAAGGTGTGTCTTGTTTATTTTGCATACACAATCTATAGGAGAAAGGAAGGCATGTTTTCAATATTGGTATGAAGGAAGGGACTTTAGAGTTTATCTACCATTACCTTTTATTGTGTTCTAGGGAATATATCTAGTTTGTAATTATATCGTATATGAGAATATGTATATTCCCTCTTTCTAAGTTTGTCTTCAACCTTGTGCCATATATAATCATTGTAGATAAAAAAAGTAACGATAGATAAGAAAATCCTTTGTGATTTTTTAATGGAGATTACCAAGGTCTATATTCTTTGTGCACCATGAGGGTTATGCTACATTTCTATGAACACAACTCATTATAGTTCAAATACAATACTCGAAGGTGAGACAAAAAAAATTGTGGAGTTAATGAAACTAAAAATTATGTTGAAACTTTCTTTGGATAAGGATTTGGATCAGCTTCAGGTATATGGTGATTCACTTTTAATTCTTAAGTATATAGTGATTCACTTTTAATTCTTAATTGGATGCTATATATTCTTGAAATACACAACTTTACTATAATTTTACTAGTTGAACACACAAAGGATAAGTCTATTGTGAGGATCAATAAATTCTCATGATTACAGAGAATTGAATACTAAGGTCAATGCCTTGTCAAAAGTGATGTATCTCTTAATGAAATAATTATCTGCTTGGTCGATTTTATAGAAATAAATTAAGATGTCTCATATGAATAAACAATGTTGTCAAATTTGAGATTTTTTCATATTTGGTTTATTTTTGTGAAAAGATATTGATGTATTAAATGATATTTTGGATTTTTTTTCAAATAAGGATACATTTTTTCTCCATTCTAATTTATCTTGCATCTATAATCTTGTAGATGTATGATATCTTTATTAACTTAAATAAATAAAATTATATATTTTTTTCTCAAGAAGATGAAAAGGTGTTTTTTTCCTATGCTAGAATAAAATACCTATTTATTTTCCTTGAAAATGAATTTATTATCCTAATTATAAATATGATTTTTTTTTTTTATTATATTCATGACACTATGAATATAATTATACCAACATGCCATTTTATATTGGTTTTTCATATAGGAGGTATGTTACAAAGGATAATAGTCATGTTAGTAGTGGGTGAACTAAATTATTAGACCATAAAATAAATTCCTATAAATTAGTCTATGTGCTAAGATATTGATACAATAGTGTTGATAAGAATGTAAACTTATATTTATTTCCTAATAGTCTATGGATCTAGTAGCAATAGTCCCTTCTTCGAAACTAGGAGTCTTCCCTGAGAATAAATCCCCTAGGGAAACCGATATGTCTATAGTTGAAGTGCGGGGAAAAGGTACTATTGTTGAGCCCTTAGTCGAGAAGGCTCTAGTAATCAAATTTTAGGATTTCAATATTATGGATGTTATGTAGTTTCCCAAGAACAGGTTTGACAATTCCGAGACAGGGACACTACCAAGAAGACATAAATATATTTTGGATGTTATGTAGTTTCCCAAGAACAAGTTTGACAATTCTGGGACAAGGACACTACCAAGAAGACATAAACATGTAGTATCCAAGGCATGGGCATGAAATGTTTTCAAATTAAGTATTTTGACATTGTTGAATGTTCCTCATCTCGGAAAGTGTATCCATTACTAGATCTATTATGTTTCTACTAACTAGGATGCATGAATGTTATTTTTTGTTTGATAAGACATGTTATATAGATCGAAACTATATGGATGAATTTTCTAGAATACCCTAAATGGGGAATATGCAATTGACGAAATTATCATTAAGAATTCTAATACAGACCAAATATATAAGCCATATGATACACATTGAGTGCTCATTTAAAAAATCAATGCTCCAAAGCTAAAAATTTTAAATTATTTGTTATCCTACAAATCAGTACGAGGATACATAAATAAGGAATTCCTAATGTGAGTAGTTCATGGATTTGAATGGTGTTAAAAATGTATCAATACAACTTGGGCTATGTATCTTCAAAATGAGTTTACACTGGATTTTCTAGATGCATAAGAGCATAGGAAATGTTTTCACCATATTTGGGTTATCTTAATTTTTGATATGATATTTAGGAAATATATATAACTATAACATTTGATATTGAATTTACACAAACTTTTCTTACTCCCAAGTTCAATATTTTGTATTAAATTAAGGATAAATTAACCTAAGATAAAATAAAAATTTCCATTTATACATGATATATATTTAGACATGCTATACTTAGATGAGTAGATTGTCAAATCCTTTAGGATTCCTTGAAATTTGGTAGATATATATATGATCATAACTAAATTTTACTTGCAATATATATTCGTAATGTGTGTTTAAAGTCCCATTTAGATCTATAGACAACATGAGATGCTCTACCTTTTATTATCACTAAGTAAGATATCAAAAAAATAGTTTTGCAATGGACTAAATACAAGTTCCCATGAACTGGTGCATGAGTCAATATTACATTAGTTCAAGAAGAAATAATAAAATAGGAGGAATAAAAGGGTGCAGCAGAGGATTCAACATCACCATAGAAAGTTAAGAACCGATATCTATCAATGAATAATAATGGTTGACCCAGTTCAAGAAAAAGTTAGAGCATGAAAATCAAGAACATGAGCACCAAGAGGAACAAGTATCCAAAGAGACTAAATTAATTTGAAAGATGAAAACAAATTGAGTGTTGATGGTACAACTCCATGCACTGAGACCTTAGTGAGCATCTAACAAAACATAAAAAAGAAGGACACTTAGGGAAAAAATAATTACATCCTACCTCGAATATACTTTATAATCGAGGGATACAATCCACTAAAAGTAATCCTAGGATACTAGTTAGAAGAAATTTTTTAATTTCACATATTATATAGATTTGTGAAAACCATGACAAGGTGAGGATGAGTATCACAAGATTACTAAGAAGAGAAAATAGGATTTTCTATATACATCAAGAAACTATCCATTCCATTAGAAGATTACGAGAATTATAGTTAATTTAGACTCGCATATTGAGATGCCATAAATTATTTAGTGATATACCTCACATTAGTTACTTTGAACCAAGATTACTTTGGTATTCCACCAATAACATATAATAAAATTCTCTCTCTTATTTTAAGAACAAGTATGTGCTATGGTCTAGCATTATAGTGGGAGGTTTTGTTGTTGGGGAAATCCTTAGAAGCCACCTAGTCTCAATCTTGACATCTATTACATTCCCTTATAATACATGATGAGTCACATTAGAGAGATGATGATATAACTATAATATTGGTTCAAAGTAGTACACAAAACCTATAGTTATTTTACCAGAAGAGAGGTACATGTTGTAGGAAAAAGGGGAAATTTTTCTATGGGGGTTGAGCAATTTTATTATAAATATTTAACATCCATAAAAAATGAAGTGAAAATACCATACAACCTAATATGATTTGGATATGGAATCAGATTAGGAGGATAATACCAACTCTAAGGAGAAAGAACCAAAACCAACCGGAGATATCAAAATGAAAGGAGGGGATCCAACTAACGGATCCTTGATGTATTGATTTCAACAAAGATTAAAGAATCTAAATTCCAAACTCAAAAATTGAAACAAACAAGTGTTTGGAAACATCTTTCATGGTGACATAGAAAACAAAATCAAATCATTTGATCATTGGCTCCACTCTGAACCAACTATATAAAAATAGGAATCCATAAGGTCCATCCTGAAACACATCTCATAGATGGTGATCCCATATTAGAATGTTATCTTGTTGAGAAGAGTTACTCTGGAAAAATTTGAAATAATAGTAAAGGACATGTCATAAGGGAAATCTCTAGGTCTAGATGGTTTTACAACATATATCTTCTAAAATAGTTAGTTAGTGCTGGGAACATATGCTTGGAAGGTGGTTTAGGAATCTATAGAAACATAAGGAGTTTGATAGGAATTCAACCCCATCTTCCTTACACTCATTCCAAAATAAGACAGAGATAACACCCCAAACAAATTCAAACCAATATCTCTATGTAATTTGACCTACAAAATCATCTTTCAAGTCATTACAAACTAACTAAATCCTATCATGTATCATATCACTTCTCATGAAGAAGAAGTATACACTTAAGGGTGAAAAATTATGGATGCGATCATTTTAGTACATGAAGTTATTCACTCCTTAAAATTGATTACAAACCTAAACATGTAAATTATTGATATGTCTAAATCCTTTGATCATATTAATTGGTATTTTTGTGTTAAAATGATATCTACCCTTGGTTTCTATCAAAAATGGATCTTCTGGGTTAAACAATAGGTATACTCATATGTATTCTCTATCCTAGTCAATGGCTCTCCCTTTTCCACCTTCAATCCTTCCTGAGGCATTATAAAAGCTAATTCTCTATAGCATTTCTCATTCATATCATTCATTGAAAGATTAAGAAGAAGTTTGTGTCAAGAAAGTACTAGTGGAAATATAAAAGGCCTTCTTATCCATGGTGATTTATATCCCCTCTCCCATTTGAAATTCACAAATGAGACACTAGTGGCCAATGTTTTCAATTAGTTATATTAATCATTTTTGTTGACTTCTTTACAAAAAAATAGTATTCATTGTGTTAAAGAATGCACTGGATGCCCATGGATAACATCATAGGTAGATGATATTATGACCTCTTTTTTTTAGAGTAAGAGAGGGAGTACACAAGGCCTCCCTTTTTCTCTATACTTATACATTCTCATGGCTCTCTCTTTGAGAAAAAGGTTGGAGTAAGAGAGAATTGTTGGAAACTTGAAGGGTATACTGATAGTGCAGGGAGACAAATAATCGAGACACTCTTAGCTTGATGATCACGTGTGGATTATGGGGAGTTCCTTTGTCACCATAACTTACCAATTAAAGAAGGTATTAAATCATTTCATTGACAAGATTCAAATCATATCGGCTCTTAAATCATTTAATTCAAGCAGGTCTTAAATGATAACTTATAGAACCTTGGATAAGATTCAAATGGAGGATATTTAATTCCATATTTGGGTTTTTAAAGGATTCTAAGAAAATACCGATCTTGGCATCATTCGTAGTCAAAATGGGGTCTGATGTATTTCCTACTCTATAATGTACCCCAAAATATGCTAAATTATAAAACAAATTGAAGGGGAAAAACTATAGTTTCAATTCAATAAAGCTAATAATGAGAGAAGATTAATTAATCTACCCATGGAAATATATTCTCATTAAAATTATGATACTACTCTTGTGACCATAAAAATTTTCCTTCCTAGAAGCTTCATCCTAAACTAGAAGGAAATAAAAACCCAAAACATAACTTATTGTTATATTATATAACATTATTCCATATTGTTTAAAGAATTAGTTCATACTTGTATTCTTATGAGTTATTACAATATTATATAGTATATTAAGGTTACTCCATCATTTGTATTGTTTATAATCTAGGAGGAATAATGCCTAACCCTAACGACATATTTCATATCTTATATATTAACTTGATTGTAAGAAATACGGGTTCTCCACACACATTTGTAAGTTAGAATTTGAAACAAGGAGATATAATTATACAAGGTTACAAAAGGTTCCATGGTAAAATTGTTCTAGGATCAAATCATGCCTATGCTAACCTATTGTTTGACAAAACTATCATTGAAAACACTAGGTATACAATAACCCCTTTCATAAACCCAGTTACAAACTAAACGCATGTGCTAGCCCTCTGTTCGTCCAAGCTAAGTTACACACACACGATAACAGAGTTAATGTGGCTCTTTAATGTAATATGGTGGATGACAAATCACTCTTTCACTTTGGATGTCAAGACTGTCACTACATTTAAAGTATAACATGTGTAACGATCCCGTCGTTACGACTATAAGCGACTCAATGGAAAATATTTATTTATTTATTTTTTTCCAGGGAGACAACAACGACAATAGTTAACAGCACACTAGATGACAAACATAATTCATGCAGATCAGGAAACAGATAACAATGACACAACATAATAGCATATCATGCAACTGGACGAAACATGTGATAATCAATAGACAGATAAAAATGACTACCCTCCCAACACAAGGAAAGAAATGCCTACAAGATAAAGGACAACATCGACAAACCCGACACAACGGCTTCAACGATCAGTAACTAGAAACCTTTACAACACGCAACCAAATGCATTAAGGCATTACAAACCAAGTACCGACATCAATTTCAATGAACAATATGACCACATCGAGAAGCACAAGACTCTGACCAGGTTATCATTCACATATATTCATTAGGGTGTGCAATGATCCCCTCATCATAAATCATGTTGTCACAAGGCGATAGGCGTGACTGTAACCATGGCGCAACAAAACATGTCTATCCCTTTAATCCAAGATAAATTCAACATGCTAGGAGACTGAATTAACTATCAAGACATAAGAAGACTATCTCAAGCACCCAATCGGCAAGTCAACAAGACGCAAGGGAATCTGATGACTATAACAATCATACAACACATTAAATTTCTTGTGCAACAAATTCATTTGCAAACATACATCATTTAAGGGATGCGATTACTCCTCGATGAAATATTCCCTTGAGAATCTATTCTACAAAAACATGGTATCTATTAATAAAAATTCAACAATCATCAGATATTTACCCTGACCAATTTAAAAAGAAAGGAAAGGAATCCATAGTAGATTGAGTTATAAGTACACAGGGATGCCATGCTAACCATTCATTAATACTCAATTGTTGTTTATTAATTATTTCACTATCTAACAATAATATCTTTTTCTATTACTATTCACGATCAACAACAAAATCACGGTCATTTAAACACAGGATATTGCCATCTATAAAACATATAGAATTTTCTATCAATTATATATCAAAAAAAATTGTCTATTATATAAAATTTGTTGTTATATATAAAAGTTGTCCAACATATTGATTCCAATATATTCATATTCACATGAGAAAACATATCAATAATTACGTTGTCCCACATATTGATATCTATATTCAGGATGTGTATATGATATAAGGGATGAGAATGCAACTTAAATATATGTTTCCTAACATTGATATGATGTCTATAATTTAAAAGGAAACTCTGTCTATCTTTCACAAAAACGCTAAGTTAAAACATGATATTGTTGCACAATAATTACATGATGATGTTGTCTAGTAATATTATTATTATATTGTTGTCTACACCACATACAATGCATATAATAATCACTATCATGAAAACATAGCATCCAACAAATCGTTGTCATACACATCACACAACGCATACCACAAAATTGTTATCAAAAGGTAAAATCACAGTCTACTAAATTGTAAATTTGCAGTCTAAAAATTGCCAAAGTCATTGTCTCTTATTAAGTGTGTTGTCCATCATTAAATTTGTTGTCTAGTAAATACCTATGATGTTTAATAGCAGTCTAATATATATATGACACCACAGTCTATTAAATATATTATATGGCTAAGATAATTATGTTATATTACTACCATTTCAATATGCAATATTGCAGAATTAAAGTATGACATTGTTGTCATTTAAATAGATGAAATTGCAGAGTCAACTAAATGAGATTTTTGTCATTTAATATATGAAATCACAGAATTAATATATGACACTGTTGTCATTTAAATAGATGAAGTCACAGAGTCAACTAAATGAGATTGTTGTAACTTAAAATATGAAATCGCAGAATTAATATATGACATTGTTTTCATTTAAATAGATGAATTCACATAGTCAACTAAATGAGATGGTTGTCATTTAAATATAATCATTCGCTATTTAATTCTCTATAAAATCGTTGTGTATCACCATCACAATTTGATAATTACATATCATTGTGTAGAAAGCATTTAGTGTCAAAAATTAGTTGGGTTTTATCATTCATTGCCAAGCAATTAGATACCAAGAAATTCATTGTTCTTTATCGTTCAATTCGCTGAGTTTTAACATTAAAATTTCGATGAGTTTTATCATAAAAATCACAATCAATAAAAGGGTAAATTCGCATTCAAATAAGGCAATAATTCACAGTATGATGAATGCATGAAATTTTGAGTTAATTATGATATCGTTGACTATTAAAACATGATAGAACTATCTAATAAATGGAAGATATCATTGTCCATTCAATGCATGAAATCGCTTTCATTTAACACATGATATCTCTGTCTATTTATAACATGATAATGCTATGTAAAAATGAATGAAATCGATGTCCAATAATTTAAGGGAAAATTGCGGAGTTTAAATTATGATATTCAAATGAAATCAATACTAAGTGGTAAGTAATATAACACATTGATTTTACCAATCAAACGCTAGGTATAATTCTAAGGAATCGCAGAGATAATATTTCAAGAAATCGCAGAGATGATTTGAACAGAGATGAATCAAAAAACGTACACACTAATTGATGAGAGATAAATAAACAAAACACAGATATGAATCGATCAGAGATGAATAAAAAAAATGCAAAGATACTCAATCACAAGAAGGTGCAAAGACTAATCATTCAGTAATGAATCAATCGAACGCAGAAATACTCATTCACAAGGAAATACATATATAAGGAAGGGATATATAGTTGGGAGAAATTTATCCTTCACTTATTATCCATGCATAGGAAAGCCAAACATTTGAATCTATAGGTCTTTAAACACCGTAGTGATGACCGTCAATTTGGCTCCTGGACAAATTCTAAGGCACAGAATAATAACTAAATGGATAAAGGAAAAACACAAATTTATCTGTAATAATCAATAAAACAATCACAGATAAGTCATAGTAACCAAAGTTTATGTTTGCCCAGGAAATCAATTCAAAATACAATGAGCATAAGGTTGGGATGAATTTAAGATCTTTGATTATAAAACACTGAATAAAACAAAATCTTTATACAATAGAAGTATAGTACTAAAGGCCCAAGAACAATATTAAACTACCATTCAAAAATATACGCATGCGTACCATAGATAAATGCAAAATATTCGAGTCATTGTCCCATCCGTGCTCCTTTCAGCTCCCGCTTGTCGACCAATGTCACCTCACCAGTACCTCCCAGTCAATGATAGGGGTACTCTTCTCCCCCCTGAGCCCCCCGAACCGCAAAGGGTCCATGCACACAATATCATAGAACTGCTAACACCCAACTCACCTTGCAAGGTTGGGATACCTGAGCTGGGTATCCCAACTCCCACAAGAGAAAGTTCAGTCAAGGAAAAATTCAGCCGCGTAACGTTACACAAAAAGATAAGATCCATGCTTCTCCTCCTCCATCATTTTTTATAGAGTTTTCAAGTAATTAGTTTACCAAATTCTCATTAAATTCCTTAGTCATTTAATTAATTAGGAAAAAACTCCCCCATACACATGTCACCCATCCCCTAGTTGCACCAGAAAATCATTTTTATTAATTAATTAGATATTGCTATTTCCCTCACCCACCTAAAAGTATTCCTAAAAAAGCTCCTTGGTGTCCCAAAATTCCGTTACAAATATTAAATGACTTACGACTTACTTAATTCATATTTGAGTTCATAAATAACAATTTCCCAAGGCAAGATTCCTTACTAAGTTATACATTCAACTTTTTCTTTACGTTTCCCCTTTTCTTTACATTTCCTGCTTTTCTTTAAGTTTCCTATTTCTTTTAAGTTTCCCTATTTTTCCTTTTTAACTAAAAATCAATTTAACAATTGTAGATAAAACAACCATTTACCATTTTTCTTCTTTAATTAAAAATTAATTTAGCAAGTGTATATGAAACAACCATTTACCCTCTTTTCCCCTTTTTAACTAAAATTAAATTAGAAAAATAGATAAAAACAACCAGTTTTTCAAAATTTTAATCGTCCATTATAATTTTGACTTTAATAAATAAATTTGAATTTATTATCCCCCCCTTCTTGTTACATGTTTATTTATTATTTTATTTTTTTACCACATGTTCTACTTAGACCTAGGTTTTAATTTCACTAGGCTAGGCAACATTTTCATTAGGGAAATTTCTTTTTAAAATCTTACTTATCACATCATTCATTTTAGGGATGACTAGGTTTATTCACTTACCAGTTAAAATTGTGATGTTCCCTTCAAGATGCACTAGGTTCTCCAAGGGTCCCACTCGCCTCTTTATGTTTTCTTTGTGGGACGTGCCCTTCAGGACACACCATGTGCTCCAAGGGTGCCACTCTCCTATTTTTGTTTTCCTTGTGCAATGTGTCCTTCAGGATGCACTACGTACTCCAAGGGTGCCACTTGCCTCTTAACTAACTTTGGTAGACATAAAAAACCCCTGGAGTCAATACTCCACCAAGTGATATTGTGGGAGACTAGCAACCTATAAGGAATAAGACCCCTGCCTTATCACACGCCCCTTAGAATCATCATCACTGACTATCGCAATCTTCCCTCATGGCATTGTGGGTCTTCTCGAACTAGGCAATTGTTAACCTGCAGTTCGAGCCACAGTGGGAGTGCTAGTAGGGTGTGGCAGGGATGCTCCCACACCTCTCCCTCAAAGTCTCTCGTTGTCATGCATGACCCCTCTACTCCACATGTGGGTCTGGTCGACAAGTTATCGTCACCTTGCATCCATCAACGAATCATGTTAAAAATAATAATCAATCATCATAGTATCTAATCATATGTACATATGCCACATCAACAATATTCAACCTAATAGTTCACTCCTTGACTCGATCCAAATTCTAAGGAGTTTCATCAATGCCTTTGTATCCTCGAGGTCCAAAGTCCTGCACACTTAGGAGAACCCAATCAATAGCACATGTCTATGTGATACAACCAAATAACATATCGTCATATCCATAATGTCTCATAATCATAATAAAAAAATGACCAATAGATATAATAACCTGGATAACTTGCAAGCAAGTGTCATCAAAGAATACGTTCGCTCAGTGTGCGCAAGAGCGGGATGTTACATACACCCCCTCTTGTTTTAAACTTTGTCCCAAAGTTTCACAGTATATAAGTGCCCAAATAAAGTGTATCACAGTATCATAAGTCTATCTATCAATCAAAATGGAAGTTGTTGATGCATATCATATGTGTCCTCCCAGGTCACCGAGTGAGGACTATAGTTGTCCCACTGGACCTTAACCTGATCTATTGTTCAATTCCATAGTTTTTTAATGCAATGGTTCAATATATGGATTGGTTCTACATGAGCACACCCTCATCTTATCCTACAAGAAACTCATGTCAACAACATCTGTAGGATCACTAACATAATGTCTAAAAAAATAGACGTGAAAGATATCGTGCATATGCCTCAAATAATTAGGCAAGGCTAGTCAATAGGCCATAGACCCCTTCTTTTCCACAATATCGAAAGGTCCCATGAACCTAGGAGATAGTTTATGACCCTTTCCAAAGTTGATCAAATTGTTATGCAGTTTCACTTGTAAAAAGACTCGATCACCAACATCGTAATTACAGTCGACACGGTGTGCATCAACATAACTCTTGTGTCAATCTTGCGCTTCCTTGATCCCTTGTATTATTGTTTTGATTTGATCTTCCATTTCTTCTATCACTTACGGTCTCACCAGGACCCTATCCTCAAGCCGATCCCAAATCAAAGGTGTCTGACACAGTCGCCCATAAAGAAACTCGAAAGGCACCATCTCAATGGTGCTTTGATAATTGTTATATGAGAATTATACCAGTGGAAATAATTCTTCCCAATGTTATTGTTGGTCCATCATGTACATACACAACATGTCCTCCAAAATTTGGTTTGTTCGTTCAGCATGCCCATCTGTCTCCATGTGATACGCGGTGCTAAAGTTAATTTGGGTTCCCAAGGCCTCTTGGAAACTAGTCCAAAATCGTTCGATAAACATTGATCCTCTATCGGATATAATTCTCTTAGGCATGCCAGGTAGCCTCACAATATCACTGAAAAAAACTCTAGCTATGTCAGGTGCCTGATATGTTGTACGTACATGAATAAAATGAGCAGTCTTCATAAGAGTGTCGACTACCACAAAAATTGAGTCGTGTATCCTTGCCGTTAGTGGAAATACAACAATGAAATCCATCAAAATGACCTCGCATTTCGATTTTGGAACAATGCGTGGCTGTAGTAATCCTGTTGGATGTCTATGTTTATCCTTCACCTTCTGACATTCTAGACATCTTGTCACATAGTTGACTATGTCTCCCTTCATTCCTTTTCAGAAGAATAAGGGTTTAAGGTCTTCCCTCATATTCGTCAATCCTGGGTGATCCATGTACAATGATCTGTGATCCTTGTTTAGGATCAAACTCCTCAACTCATCGTTGGGAGCTACATAAATTCGATTTTTAATTCTCAAAAATCCATCATCGTCCAAAGTAAATCCTTCAAATCTTGGTACCATCATTGTGTTTGTCCAATAAAATCATTGAGCTCTTTGTACCAATCATCATCACAGTGTAAAGTTGGAATCTTTAGACATAGATTCATTTGAAGAGGCATCACCAAAAATATGTGCTATATCCTACTCAACGCATCAGCTACTCTGTTCATTGTTCCCTTTATGTAAGTAATCTTGAAATCTTACTCTCTAAGAAATTCCAACCAATGCCATTGCCACGCGTTCAAGTCGCTTTGCATAAAGATGTGTTGTAGTCCACAGTGGTCCATTTTTAGTTTGAATTTTCATCAAATAAGACAGTGTCTCCAAAATCTCAAGGCATAGACAATGGCTAACAACTCCAAATCGTACATTGCACAGTTCTCCTCATGCCTTGTCAACTTCCTCGATATGTAAGAGATCACTCAACCATCTTGCATCAAGAATCCGCCTAAGCCTTTCTTGGATGCGTTAGTGCATACCAAGAATTTCTCTTCCATGTTGGGAACCTTTAGTATCGATGTTTTTGTCAACATATATTTGAGCCTCCTAAATGATTCTACACATTTCTCAATCCAAACAAACTTCTTGTTGTTCTTCTGCAATTCCATAATCAGATTTTCTATCTTCAAAAAACCTTCGATGAATCGTTGATAGTATCCTGCTAAACCCATGAAGTTACGCACTTCTAGTACATTCATTGGTGCAGGACAGTCCATAATATTCTTGACCCTTGATAGATCCATGAAGATACCTTCATCAAAGATGAGATGCCCTAAGTAGTGAATCCTCAATTGATAAAATGAGCATTTAGATAATCTCCAATACAATTTGTTTTCTCGCAAACACTGTAGTGCCAACCATGAGTGCTCGTCATGATCCTCTATCGTCCAAGAGTAAATCAAAATATCATCAATGAATACTTGGACAAACTTGTCCAAGTACTCACATAACACCCCATTCATCAAACTCATAAATGCCCCTGGAGCGTTTGTCAATCCAAATGGTAAAATAGTAAATTCGTAATGTCCAAACCTTGTCTTAAAGGAGGTCTTAGGGAAGTCATCCTCCTTGATCTGTAACTGGTGATACCCTGATCTCAAGTCAGTATTTGAAAACATCATAGAACCATTCATATGATCAAACAGATCGTCAATCCTTGGCAACATATATTGATTCCTTATTGTTGCCTTGTTCAATTGACAGTATTCAATGTAGAGTCTCCATGACCCATCCTTCTTTCATATGCAAATAATATATGCACCCCATGGTGACACACTTGGATGTATAATTCCTAGGTCCAACAACTCCTTCAGCTGTATTTTCAACTCCTGTAACTCCTGGGTCGACATTCAATAAGGCATTCTTGCTATCGGTTTAGTCCCTGGTTTTATGTCTATGGTAAATTCCAATTCCCTCTCTGGTGGCATCCGAGGTAACTCCTCAAGAAATATGTCTGCAAACTCTGTCACCACTGGAAGTTGTTCTATACTTTTTGCTGCCCCTTTCTTGTTTAACGCAAGGATCACATAAATATTACACCCCTTGTGCATGCTCTTCAATACATTTAAGGAAGAAATGAACCTCAGGGAAACTCCTTGGTTCTAACCTACAATCACTCATCTCTATCCCTCATCATCGACTAAGTTCAACCATTAAATCTTACAGTTGAGTATCACCTCATGTGATTCCAACTAGTCTATACCGATCACGACATCATAAGATCCTAAGATCGTGACTTATAGGTTGGCCTTAGTGAAACATTCTTTCAGGTTAAGGATTCATCCCATAACCTTCCCACCAACTGTATATTTGGCTTCTGAATCCATTTATACAAAGATAAAATGATCCGTTAGACTACCTTTACCTTAATTCTCTTTAGCATTGCCCCAGGAATGAAACTCTTTGTAGCACCTCGATCTATCAAAACACTATGTTTCTAGTCAGCGATGGTACCTGATGTCTCGAGCACACTCGACTAGTGCTATGCCTGGTTGTTATTCACCACTGCATGAATCTGATGGTACTTTCCCAAATCTCTTATGGTAGTGGGTTTGGCTGATCCAGATACTCTAGTCCTATCACAAAACCATTCCCCGAACAATTCCCATGACACGTATTTGTTGGAGTTACTTCACACACACCTAGGATTTATTTTTCCTAAGGTTTTTATTTGTTTATTAGTCATAATTAGTCATTATCTAGTGTCCTATATTTTGGGAGAGAATATTCAACCTAGAGAATATGCTCTTTCAGTTCACACTTCAGTTTGACTAGTTGATTTGAGTTTAGATGTTGTATTGGGATCATCACCATGCAACATTGGGATCATCACCATGATAATTAGAACTTTCCTTGGTCTCATCACCATAGTTGTGCATTAGCCTTGATTCCTTGAGTTAACTCCTCACTACTCTCTATTCAGTCAGTTAACTAAAGACTAGTTGACTAGTTAACTCAACTAGGTGATAGTTCACTCCCGTAACTTCCTGAGAGACTAGAATAAGTGTCAGTTCACTCCCGTAATTTCCTGAGAGACTAGAATAGGTGGCATTTTACTCCTGTAACTATTTTTGTGTGTCCATATCACTCTATACCACCACTATGGAAACTTGTTTCATCTCAAGTTGAACTCATTTAGTTATACAAAGTATATCATGTGTATATTATTCATTATTCACAACAATTAATCATAATTCTTTCCATTCTTCCTCTCTTTCTTCTTTATTTTCCAATTCTCTTTGCAAATGTGTGCATTAATGTTTATCTATATCTACTCTGTGAATTTTCAACACATTTACATGGCATCAGAGCCAACAGACTACTAAGAAAAAAGCTACACCAAATTTTTTTGCAGGTACAAAAGATTGAAGACAACGGAAAGATGGAATTCCAAAAAGAATTCATTCTTACACCTTACAACTATTTTGCATGGAAGGAGAAAATATCCATACATATTCGATCCAAAGGGTTGTATAGGTTAACCATGAATACAGATATAGATCCGACATCAGCCATAGAAAAATCCAAGTACTTAAATCACATGGATGAGGCACTTGGAACAATTTGTCGTCTTATTTCTCCTGATCTCCTTTTTCATATATCTTCTTGTAAGAGTCCCAATGAATCCTGCACCATATTGGAATGGATGTCTGGAAAAAAGGATGAGATGAGGGGACACATGCTATAGGTGGAGTTTCTCACATTGTATCCAAAAATCTTTGAGAATATCCAATATTTCTTTACAAAATTCAAGGATTTACTATCGCAACTCAAAGCTTGCGGGGTTGATAAATCAAAGAAGGAGAAACAAATAGTTCTCACCATTCTCTCTAATATTGGTCATGAATTCTTTGTATTTGTATCTACATTCCATACTGTCATATTCTCCTCTGGAGCCACTTGGAAGATGCCTTCTCTTGAGGACATTATCGAATCCTTGACAGAAGAGAAAACAAAGCGCATCAACATGGGTGAAATAAAAGGCTCAAGGGCACATGCACTCACTGTAAATGATGGCAGACACAAATATTAGAAATATAAATATAAATATAAGCATAAATCTCATGCACATACAAATAAGGAAGGGTACACAAAACCCTTCACCGATGCCTCTGGATCCAAAGGAGAAAAGGGAAGAAAAGGGGAGAAATGCACGTACTATCACAAAGGATTCCATTCAGAATCTGCATGCATGCAAAATAAAATAGATATGATGTCTCAAATACTTCAACAAAACAACCTTGTAGATCGCATCCCCGAGGTTGAAAATAAGAAGGAGCTAGAAGATATGAATTCCAAGAAAGGAAATTCTAGCAATGCCTTGATTGCCATCAAATCCTCTCCCGATGCTTGGATCAGAGACTCAGGAGAATCACATCACATGGATTCCTCAAAAACAATATATTCTTCATTGGATACATGCAAATTTCCTCCTATTCTTATGGCAGATAACTCTTCTATCGAAGTCACCGACAAAGGAAGGATTGAACTCACCAACGGAAGCTTCGAGAATGTGCTACATGTTCCCAAGCTTTCTCTCAACCTTTTCTCTATGTATCAGATGATGAATTCTAACACCGGAAATAAATTCATCTTCACACCAAATTCCTTGGACATCTATGACATGAACCAACTCCAGGGTTGCTACCGATGAGGTAAATCATCAGTCTATATTGTATACATTTTTTGAATTCATTGAACCTGATTCTTCTTTACTGCTTACTCATGCTGATGAAAGTAGTAGGATATGGCATGAAAGGTTCGGACATTTGAATTTTAGATACATGCAACATATTAGCAAGAAAACATTATTTTATGGTCTACCAGACATCCATTTCTCTAAGGGAGTATGTGAGGGATCTGTTCTCAGAAAACACCCTCAAGAGAAATTCGACAAGGGAAAGTCTTAGTGATCTTTCACACCTTTAGATCTGATCCATAGTGACCTCATGGGTCCTTTTCTGCATCCATCAATAAGAAAAGTGAGGTTTGTTTTCATTTTTGTTGATGATTTCCCACTTTTTACATGGATATACTTTCTCAAAAAAAAATCTGAGGTCTTTCAACACCTCAAAGATTTCAAAGCTTTGGTTGAGACACAGTCCGGAAAGAAGGTCAAAGTCCTCCGAACTGATAACAGGGGAGAGTATGTGAATCATGAGATCCAAAATCTTTTCCGTGATGCAAGGATTCAGTTGCAGCATATATTTCCCTACATTCCACATCAAAATGGAGTTGCTAAGAGGAAAAATTGATCTCTAAAGGAGATGGCATCTTGCATGTTGCATGCAAAGTCACTACCACATAGACTATGGGCCGAAGTAATTAATTGTGCAACATACATCCAAAATAGATATACTCATAGATATGTCAAGGATAATACCCCCTATAAGGCTTGGAGCGGCCTCAAACTAGAAGTGACCCACTTTCGCATTTTTGGTTCTCATGCATGGGCCTGGATTCGCTCTAAAAAGAGGAAGGAACTTGATCCACAAAGAACTGAGTGAATTTTTGTTGGATACCCTAAGGGTGTGAAGGGATATCGACTTATTGATCTTTCCTTAGACCAACTCATCATTGAGCACAGTGTCCAATTTGAGGAAAGTGTCTTGCATGTACCTCAACAGTCACATGCAGACACCTTCACTCTTCCACCTATCCGAGATGAGGAGCATGCACATGCCGACTCTTCTTCAAATGAGAGTTCTGATATAGATGACTTAGATGATTCATATTTAGATTCAAAGTCAGTACAATTAGATGTAGAGTCAGATCATCCAGATGCATTTGCAGAGCTAGAGCAGAGACCCAAGTGGGCACAGACTACTCTTCAGGATGTAGGGGATCTTTTCAATGATCCAACCGATACTAGGAGGACTTGATCTGATTTCGAGGAGCATCCTATTGCACTCACTTCCACTGAACCATTTCTATCTAGGAATATTTTCTTTGTTCACTCTTCTGATCCATAGTCTTATGGAGAAGTTGTTGGAAATCCCTTTTGGGAATCTGCTATGCAGGAGGAGTACAAATCCCTCCTCGAGAACCAGACTTGGGATCTAGTTCCCCTTCCTTTTGGGAGGAAACTTGTCAGATGCAGATGGGTCTACAAGACCAAGAGTGCAGTGAATGGACATATCAACGGATATAAAGCCAGGCTTGTTGCCAAAGGCTTTCAGCAAGTTCATGGTATTGACTATGATGAGACCTTCACTCCAGTAGAGAATATGGATTCCATTTGATTTTCCCTTGCCATTGCAGAAACCAAGGAATGGGAAGTCCATCATATGGACATGAAGAATGCATTTCTTCACAGTGATCTCTCTAAGGAGATCTACATGGATCAACGTCAGGGATCTATGCAGGACTCATATTTGGTCTGTCAATTGAAGAAGTCACTTTATGGCCTCAAACAGGCTCCCAAGGCATGGTATGCCAATATGGACTCCTACCTTTTGTCACAAAACTTTGTACGTTGTAAATCGGACCCGAATGTATACATGCTCAAGACGACTGATTCACTTCTACTTTTAGTTATGTATGTCGATGATTTTTTGATCACCTATTCCTTGACTTCAGTGATTTCATGAAAGGTTTTTGATGATGGACATGGACCCACTACACTTCTTCCTTTTACTTGAGATCATTCAGGATGCATCAGGCATCAAACTATCTCAAGCCAAGTATGCATGAGATCTCCTTGAGAGATTTCACATGACAGAATGAAATTCTACATCGACACCTTTCCTATTAGGATTCAAACTTGAGGATGGTGGGGAGACTCCAATGGCTGACATCACATTGTACAGACAGCTAGTGGG
The DNA here is from genome assembly GCA_009831015.1 of Picea engelmannii. Lineage (NCBI taxonomy): Eukaryota > Viridiplantae > Streptophyta > Pinopsida > Pinales > Pinaceae > Picea > Picea engelmannii. The sequence continues at coordinate 107,579 of ML782843.1, forward strand.
GAGCTTGTTGTATCTCACACACTCCAGAATAAACCTCTCATATGCAGTTGGCACAGTTTCCAGGTTCATGAGGGAGCCACATGAGCTACATTGGAAAGTTGCAAAGCATATCCTTTGATAGGTACAGGGAACCATCACCTTTGGGATTCATTATAAAACAAACTCGACATTAGGTCGCATTGGGTTTACTAATTCTGACTGGGTTGGCTATAGCATTGATTGCAAGTCCACATCTGGTTACTCACTCAGTCTTGGTTTCGATCCTATCTGTTGGTCGAGCAAGAAGTAAGCTTCCATTTATCTATATTCATCTAAGGTAGAGTAAAGAGGGGTAGTTAACATAACCATTCCACCTATGTGGCTACAAAATCCCCTCGCTAAGTTGGCCATTCAGTTTCATCGATCGATCGTCATTTGGTGTGAAAACCAGAGAACTCTGAAGTTCTATAGAGATCCATTTTAGAGGAAGCGGATGAAGCACATCTACATCCACATGCACTACATCTGAGACTTAGTACACTAGGGGATCATCGACTTATATTTTTTTCCTTCAGCAGAACAGATGACAAACATTTTCACCAAGACCTTCACTGACGAGAAATTTCATTCTCTACAAGGTCGTCTTGGAGTGAAGGACATAATTGCCTAGAAACTATAGTTCTTATTTTTACATACATTATACCTTG